>CM035406.1:120904021-121164021 GCA_020310875.1 Ceratopteris richardii
ATCGGTTGGTCCGAAAATATTCCAATTGTGTCTTATAGGGACCTTCTGGTGTTTGTAGATGGGTAGTTCCTGAGCCACCTGCCGGTTCCCCCATGCTAAAAGACATTTCAGAGTCACTTGTGTCAGAGCTTAGTACGTAAGGACAACCACTTAGTTGTTGTGCCCAAGACTTGGCTGTATGGTTGACACTAGACTGAGAAGATCTAATGCTTTGTCTATCCTTGCCTAGGTGTCTACCAGATCTCAGGTTCATAAGCTTGGTTAAGAGTCCAAAATTTCCCTTTGGTATGGTTCAAAGCCCTTTGGAGTCCCCTTGGTTCCCTAGTCCCACCTGAGGGTCAACTTCAAATTAGTCTATCTGAAAATCAACGCATTCCAACGAGCTTTCCAACGAGCTATAGAGCTCAAAAAATGGACTTTGGATGAAAAAGTTATGTCAAATCAAGCTCCTGGGGGTCACAACAGGGAAACAGGCACTTATGGAAAAATCACGATTTTGTGTGAAAATCACGATTTTGTGAAATCAAGAGAATCGCGATGCTGTGAATCTCAAGAGAATCGTGATGCTGTGAATCTCAAGAGAATCACGATGCTGTGAATCTCAAGAGAATCGTGATGCTGTGAATCTCAAGAGAATCGCGATGCTATGAAATTAGAGAATCGCGATCCTGTGAAATCAGAGAATCATGATGCTATGAAATCAGAGAATCGCGATCCTATGAAATCAGAGAATGGCGATGCTATGAAATTAGAGAATCGCGATCTTATGAAATCAGAGAATCGCGATGCTATGAAATTAGAGAATCGCGATCCTGTGAATCTCAAGAGAATCGCGATGCTGTGAATCTCAAGAGAATCGTGATCGCCAATAAAGAATCGTGTTTTTAGAGAATCGTGTTAATAGAGAATCGTGTTAATAGAGAATCGTGTTTTAGAGAATCGTGTTTTTAGAGAGTCGCGATTGCCAACAGAAAATCGTGTTTGATCATAATCGTGTTTTTGGCTGAAAATCGTGATTTGTGAGAATCGCGATTTTGAGCACCACCACAGAATCGCGATCCTGAGAATGACCACAGAATCATGTTTTTTTGAAAGCTTAGAGAATCGCGATTCTGAGCACAACTAGAGAAACAACCAGAGAATCGTGTTTTTGAGAATCTCAGAGAATCGTGATTTTGAGCGCAACCAGAGAATCGCAATTCTGAGAATGACCCAGAATCGTGTTTCTTTCAGAAAGCTTTTAAGCGAGAAATAGAAAATCGCGATTTTCAAAAATTTGAATTTTTCACAGAATCGCGATTTTCATCACAGAATCATGTTTTTTGGCGGAAAATTCAAATTTCTAAGCGGCGGGCAATGGCGAGCTCCGTATGTGCAGAAAATCATGAAAAAAACACAGCGCTTGCTCTCCCTTGCACCTCCTAACTCCTTCCCACACAATAATGCATGAAAAATGGTATGAAAATGGTGAAAATGCACTAAAAAGCAAGAAATTTCTATGAATATGAAGACGGATGAAGATGGAGATGATGACGATGATGAAGATGGAGAAGAACAATCAGAAAAATAACAGAAATGACAATTTTTTTATCTTCCAACGTCACAAATCTACGATCTTACCATCACAACGCTCGTCCTCGAAGCTCTCTCCCCGGCAACGGCGCCAAAATTTGGTGTAGCTCAAGCGTAAGCACCACCTCCTTTACTTGTCAATCCGCGGAGACGTGAGGACCGGTATGAAGACCATGAGCAAGTGAAGGCACAAGTGTGTGAGTGAAAGCACACAAGCATGCACACACATACACACACACGTGCACAAGGGCAGATCAAAGAGAGGAAAAATGGAAAGCTTTGATTGCAAAAGAGTTCTCTTACAAAAGCTCTATTATCTCACAAGCTAACCTCAAAAATGAGCTCTCTAGCTCTTTTTATAGTTTTTTGAGTAGTTTTGGCCCTGTCCAGACCTAGTGTCTAGCCTAGTAAAAAAATTAGGTTCCAGGGCTTATTTGAGGGCTCAAACAAAGTCTAAAAATTATGAAAATTGATACGATGGTACTTCTAATACTCCTCAAGCTCAAGGACTCCTTGGCTTGAACAAAATGGAGTTATAAAAATAGAAAATGGTATTTACAATGGTTTTTAGTGATGAAAATCACTATTTTTGTAGGGATTTCTTCTGAAAATTTGACATACACTTCTTGGAGCTCCCTACTTGCTCCTTCTTCTTGTGTGTCCACCTCTTTAATGTGCTCCTGTGCTTTGTCCTTGACCTTCAGCTTCAACAGTGTGTGTCTATGTCTATGTGTCTATGTGTGAATATGTGTGTGTGTATGTGTATAAGTGTGGGTGTATGTGTGTGTGTATGTGTCTATGTGTGTATATATGTGTGTATGCATGTGTATATGTGTGTAAATCTGTGTATATGTGTGTATGTGTGTGCATGTGTGTATGTGTGTAGGTGTGTGTGTGTGTCTATGTGTGTATGTGTGTGTCTATGTGTGTATGTGTGTGTTTATGTGTTTATGTGTATATGTGTGTGAGTCTATGTGTGTATATGTGTTCTACGTGTGTATATGTGTATGGATGTGTATATGTGTGTGTAATTATATGTGTGTATGTGTGTGTGAGCGTACCTTCTTGCTTCTCTAGCCGTCAGTAGCTAGGAGGGTGTATGAGCGTGCTCTCTCTCTCTCTCTCTCTCTCTCTCTCTCTCGCGTCTCTCTCTCGTGTCTCAATCCCAGCACAAATGTGTCGGAAGAAATCATTTTTTATTTAACATTCCAAAGTGTCGCTTATGCAATGCTCTGAAATCTCACATGTCGCTTATGTGACGCTCCTCAGTTTGCCAACGTCAGTAGCAGTGTCGCTAGATAGCGATGCTATTTTTGATGGTCATATTTAGCGTCGCATAAGCGATGTTTTGCATCGCTTATGCAATGATGCTTCTTTTTTTTTTAATAAAGAAGAGTTTCATCGCTTATGCGATGTTTTCGTTGCTTATGTGACGATTTCGTTGCATAAGCGATGAAACCCACTTTTTTTTCAATGGGGGGCATCACTATGCCCCCCTTTTTCTAGTAGTGTACAACAAAATGGAGTTTGAATTAACCAAAACAAATATTTACAATGATGGTTAGTTATGAAAATAATTTTTTGTATGTGTAATGAATCATGAAATTTAATGATTGGTCTCCTCTTCTTAGCTCTCCTCTCTCTAGCTTCCTTGTCTCATAATCCCTTGATGACTTAAGCCACCTTCATCGCTAACATAAGGTTACTCACATTTTATCGTGTGTCATCAGTGGATGTGAATTTGGATTAAAGTTAATGTTGTTGGTAATCTCTTTGTTCTTGTGTAAACCCATCGTCTTCTAGATTTCATTGATTGCACTCTTTTGGAACTTCTCACATATTGACAATTTCAATTATAGCAACCCAACTTGTTATTCATGGGTCAACTACACCTACATAATTGGTCCACCTAAGGGGTACAACCCAATCTTACAATATACCCCCAAGATAGCTACTTGTTTAGAAAGATCTACTACATGGAGTACCAAACTCCACGTTTGTGATGTTGTTGAAAATTCTTTATATGACGCAGGCATGCTTGATATCCTTAAAGAACACACTGATGCAATATTTGGATAAAGAAAATTTCAAATTCTAAGTGGTCTCTAATCGAGTACCTCCACCAAATTCCTAATTGATTGTTCCATTTTTCGATTTCGCATAGATTCATTATTTTCCCAACTATTATATGAAAACTTTTAGAGAAGCATTTTACATAGTCTTCTATAAAAGACATTATGAAGTACTTGGGCATTTGATATCAATATTCACTACTCTAGACTTAGTGTTGATGAAGAAAGTCAAGAAAATGCCAACATGAAGCCAATTGCATGTAATTATTTCAACAATCGGTTAGCAATGCAAGACAGGATGGTTACCAAGTAATATAAGCACTCAAAACATGTATTCGAAGAATCAAGTGATACCACAATGGGTCTGTCGGGGATAATAGATAAGAAGAGCAAGCCACATTAAGGAGAAAGACATATGAAGTGCAAAAAAACGATGGAAAAATTCAAATCAACTGTTAACGAGGTTCCAAAATGTCTTTGTGTGTTTTCCAAAGGTGTTATAAAGATCGCACCTGAATTGTCGATTTTTTGCATAAAATCTGCATAGCTGTGCTTTTAGATATGCATAAGGCGGCAACTAATGGTGAGTTGGCTATGAGTTGTAGGATATAAAAAAATTCCTCCATATAAATCTCCTCACAAAGATTGCATGTACTTTCCTTCTTCACGTGCACATCTCTACATGCAATCGACTAGATATATACTTGGTATGATAATCTTACACTCGGTATATACCACAAAAGTAAAGCTTTTAGTTAATTATCTTCTGGGATAGAATTACGTGCTCAAATGATTCTTGATTTTGTATCTAAGCTCAATTTAATTGTAGGACCTAACAGAGTTCGTTTTGTCTTTGTTTTTTGGTTCCAAAAAAATCAGCTGATTAATTTTTCATGCTTTTTATTGAAGGACCTCATGTAGTCACTTGTGAGGTATATGTGAGTATTAATCCATCGTGCATGTAGTGGCCACCATGTAAAGCTACCTATGCTCAACCTTTTGCATAAGCTCGAATTTCCCTATGGCCTATTTAAGAGGCACACTAAGTTACAAAAGCCACACATACAATACCCAAAGAAATATACAATCTAAACATCTAAGGTTCGAATTTCGAATGTTAAAATGTATCTATTCAAAGATAAAGTATTATATTCTGGGATTGTATTTGCATGCCCTAATTATCCATTTTTGCATGCCCTAATTATCCATTTTTGGTAGAGGTAAAACGGAGAAGATGTGGGTTCTGTTTCCACCAGAAATGAACGATATAACAATTCTACTTCTGTATGTATTTAGTGCTGTCAGATACATAAATCCAGCAGTTTCTCTGTGGTTCCATCAATCTTTCTATCGGACCTGTGATATGAACAATGAACAAATATGCGCTGGCTACAGTGGATAGAAGAAAGTCACGCTTGGATGGAGAAGGTCTTCTGCCAGTCTTATGGATACACCAGAATGAGTACCGAAGTGCGGGGAGCTGCCACGACTCACGAGGGAATCAATCCCGCTGTGTGTGTGCGCATGTCTTTTTTCCCACGAAATGCGCAGAGATAAATTAACAGAAGAAAAAATGCAAGAGTCTTGTCGACCTATTGCGTAAATGCAGCAGGTATTGCTGTAGGGCAACCTGTTGGCGAGCGCTAATGGTTTCCTCTCTCTCTCCCCGCTTGTCTATGAACATGCAAGCATCCTCAGCAATGAGCATCAACCTTTGGGTGGAGTCCTGATGGAGATGTCTTGGAAATCTCAAACATATATTACAATAAGCATCCATCCATTTTTTGTTTTATAAAAAAAAGTTCGGCTTTAGCCTATTCTCCCGGACTTTAATTAAAATAAAAAAGAAAGGTTACAAGTGAATGGGACTAGTGCCCATGACCCCCAAATTCCACAAACCACCCATCCATCTTGTCAATCCTTCACCTATAATGCAGCAGATAATTTCATGTACGGGTGTCCTACTCTCTCTCTCTCCAATATGGCCAGGCATCTGCCCAGTGGCGCTACGATTATGAGTAATATGTGTGCGTCCGTAGACGGGATAGACAAAGTCGTCGATAGCTGGAGAGTTCTCTCAATCTTATTCATAGATCAGAAATTAGAATAAGCACAGATCTGTCCAAAAAAAATATCTGTCTGCGAAAATGCAACAGGTATTTTTCTATACGGCCGTTGGCCACGTCTACGCAACTTTTCTGTGTAAATGTGGGAAGGCTATGCAACTTTTGTGTGAACATGGGAAGTCATCCGCAGTTAGGTTAACAGAATGGTCAAAATCCTCACCGAATATAATCTGGTAATCTCATTTATACATCAGAATAAGCGTCGGAGTACGAGAAGCTGCGGGAAGGGAGTGAATGCCTACTGCCTACCTATCTTATCAATCCATCTCCGAAAATGCAGTATGTACGCTCCCGCAGAAGGACGATCTAGGCGCTCTTCTGTGTCTCTTTCTCTCACTTCCTGAAATGTGAGAATTTGTGAAGTGTTCATAAGAAGTAACATTCAAGTATTTCTGACAACGTAGGAATCTTACCATCATCTCAATACATGTGTGGTGACCTGCAGTGCATTCCCGATCCGATTGCGATTGCGTTTCGGTAGAAATTCGAAAGCAATACATATCGCAACTTGCAAGCAGTGTGCGTCACAAATAGCGCATCACGGAGACGAAAATTCTAATCAAGCTTCATGTGTGTTTGTGTAGTGGGAAAGAGCAGAAGGCATCCGTGTCAAGGATTTCAGAAACCATTTATGAAAGCGTAATATCCATTCCATCTCTCTTTCTTTTCCAATTCTTTCCTTTCCAATTCTTTCCGAAGACGTCCTAGGTACTGTTCTGAAGGGGAACGTCTAGAGGAGCACTGATCTCTCTCTCTCTCTTTCTCTCTCTCTGTGCGGGGTATGGGAACTTGGAAGACAACCGCAGTTAATATCGAAATAGCTTTTCCTCTGACAACTCAAGAATCTCGACATCATCTTAAATTCTCAGTACATGGTAACCTGCTTTGCATTCTTGATCCAATGGCGAATGCATTCTGCAGCATTTCTGCTAGAATCTGCAAAGAGCGGGCATGGCGTCGTGGCAAACGCTGCTAGAACTTGCTCCCTCGATGCGCGTGCGTGCGTGCATGTGAGAGACAAATATTTATTCGTTTCTTGCCCAGCCTCTTTGACGTGTCTCTTTCTCTCTAACACATTGATGTCTAATCGAGTGGTTGGATTTTCGTTTTCCACTCATTAAAACAAAGAATTAGAATGATATGTCCAAGCCCACATAACCTAGTGGTTGATGGTTTGAATCTTTGGGAGGAAGTTCTGAGATCAAATCTTGGTTGAACATATCTCCAAGATGGGTGTCCATGAGTTCTCCAAGGTGGATACCTCTAACCTTACGAGTTCCGATGTGTGTCTTTCCAATTCATTGTACTCTAAAAAAAAAAAGGGAATTCGAATCACATTCATAATGCATATGATGCCTTGATGATCGTTGCATTACCAATCAAAGAGATATAGATCTTCTCTCTTCTTCCCTAGGTTGAGCTTCTTCCTCAGCTCGAATATTTTTACATGGATTGGGAATATCATCCACTTCTTCTAAGCTAATAAGCATCTGCCACATGGAATGCTCTCAAAAAATATTTGGTGATGTAGGGTTATGTGAATTGACACTAAAGCTCGTTTCACATAAGGGTGGTGGAACAAACGTACAAAATGATTAACTTCCACTTGGAAATGAGGAAAGGTGGGTAATTCCATAGCTCATTTATTCACACTAAGGTTGGAACACTCATAAAATTCATTTCGTATTGTCACCATGTGTGAACACAAGAGGGGCAACCAAACACATTTATTCAGAAGAGGGGCCATCCTTACCTAGTCTCTACCCATAGAAAGCTTTTAGGTTAGGATTACTTGCTAATCCTCCCTCTTAGTGTATGGTTCAACCATCTCTTGTCTATCATTTCTTAAGACTAGCACTCTATTCTACTTCTAGAGACCATTGTTCTCAATGATCAATCCCTGATCTCCCCTTGAATTGATATCCTCACCCTTGCATAGTCTCTTGAACCTTGTTGTTCTCAACCTTGGGATCATGAAACCTTGCTCTCAACCTTGGTTTCTTGAAACTTCTTGGTTGCCACCTTGGTGTCTTGAGACCTTGTTCTCAACCTCAGTATCTTAAATCTCTTTTTCACACATGCTAGGTATCTTGGACCCGCAATCTACTGCATTAATTTGAAAGCTTGTTCAGAGAGCTTTCCAATGGTACCTTACACGTCTAAATCCAAGCTACGAACTAGAAGATACACTCTAATCTTTGTTGGGCTCATTTTGAAAGGGGTGCGTGCTTATACTTTTTGTGCCATTTCAAATACAAAAAGCCCAAGAGCCTTTTCTAGAGATCATCGAGTACCCATGAGCTTTGTGAAATCTACCCACCTTGCCCAAACCTACTTCCTAGGACCTAATACCAATTATGTGAATTTAACTCATGACCTATCAATTAAGAGTATGATGAGCTAACCAGTTGCCCCAAAAGCCTCATGGTTGAGGATTACTTCCTACTCATCCCTCTTAGGGTGTGGCTCAACGATCTCCTATATGTCATTTCTTGATTCTAACATCAACTTATACACAATTTGAGAATGGAAGAAATTAGTTCTTTTCCAAACACATCTAGCTAGAGTTCAAGATCTAGCTAATCAACTAGCAAACATTGTTATTTTCATAGTGATGAGCTTGTTACCATCACTTTAAATCAATTTCCTTGTTCTTACATGTCTTTACTAATGACTTTCTCTATCACTAACGTAGTGATCACATTTAGAAGGTTGCAAAACCTTTTTCTTCAAGAACAACAGTCAAGACATAATCCAAACTTGTAAGAGATCATGAGTAACCTAGCCCTATCTATGAAAGAAAAAGACAAAGTTAAAGGCAAGAATGACAAGAGTAGCTCTAAAATCGAAGAAGAAATCTAGTTCTACATCCACTTCCAACTCCAAATCTAGCAAAAATCATCTTAGTGACTTTGATTCAAATGATAATCCTGATGATTCTAAAGAGAAAAAATGGACCTCTAGGAAGGAAAATTGTTTCTATTGTAAGAAACATGGTCATTACATAAATGAATGCATACTCATGCTAACAAGAAAAGAGATTTTTTTCAATGGACTAAATGATTATATAAAATCTGATGAATAGGATAATACATCCAACACCATAAATCGTGTTGAGGAAGATTTGGTGTTTGATAGTCGTGCATCAAATCAAATGACTCGTGATCTTAGCTTGTTCCATTCTAGATCATATGCTAAACCAAATGTTTTGATTTCTTTTGCTAATAACTAGTCTATCTTGTGAAAGGCATATGAATATTAGTGCGTACCACTTAGATTGGAAAGGATTCCTATCTTGTTGAATCTTTGTAAGTAGATGATATTTCCAAGAACTTATTGTTTGTATTTGCATTGTTAAAACTGCATTTGAGTGTTGTACTTAACACGAGTGGTTGCATTGTGTAGAAAAGATATAGAAGTGATGTTTACTAGAGTACTTAGAAATTATATGTTTGTTCTCTTTATGCATCATAATCAAAGGACTTGCACAAAATTTCTAAGTACTCAATAAAAATCTCTTTCTAATACTTGTTATTGCATGAAAATCCTTTCTTCATCATGTGAATGTGCATAATATGGATCGGGGCAACTCATTTTACTTAAGAGGGTTCTTACACATATAATAAAACCCAATTTGATCCACATGATTCATTTGCACTTGTTCTTTCTCTTTGCTCTTCACTTGCATAAACTCTTAGTTTGGTACCTAAACCTATCCAAGCACATAATGGAAAGAATGCATTTCTTATTTATGGCATGTCTATTGATGACGTATGCTTGATGTTTTTTATAGAAAACACATGTACATTTTCAAGTTCATTCTATGTGGAAGATATGTTGGTATCTTCTTGAGAAGATGGTGGACAATTTCTTTCTATAAATCTGATCAAAAGTTAGTAGATTAGGAATTTCATATTTAATCTATCTTGAACATCAATGAAAAGATAATCTACATCATATTCACGTTGTTCCACATATACTTCTTCTTGAAGTTCACCATTGAGGAAAGCACTATTTAGTTTTTATGCAACAATCCCAAGATCTATTAAACTAGGATTTCACACTTTGTTTAAATCTTTGGACTTTTAATCATAGAAGAGGACTCATACTTGAGCACACCTTGAAGTATCTTCTTGTGGTGTGATTTACACAAAAGGTTTGTGACGAAAAAAGACATAAGAAGAAGGATTTTTACAGTGTTTTACTTTTATCCTTCTATACAAATTAGAATTTAGGAGGGAAATCATTATGAAATTAGAGATTTTGTATTTTTCAAATCCTAATCTCTAATATTTTAGGAAATTTGACATCATTCATTGTATATATTCATGAATAATTTTGTTAGATTAGGAAAGTTAAGAAACTCAAGCCATTTCCTAGAAATGGTCAATTTGATTTAAAAAAAAAGTATGCAATATACTCAAATATTCTTGAAATAATCAAAGAGAACTTTCCAACCACATACAACACTTACCCACCCAAGCACTCTATGACCCTCAAAAACCAGACCTAGATTTTTATGTATGCTTTTACAAATATGCTTTTCACTTATGTCACATGGAAAGATACTATTAAATCTAGATAAAACAAATCCTATGGCTATATTTGATGATACACAACTAATAAAAATCAAGGTTTATGTGCCACATGTATCCATAGCATAAGTTCTGTAAAATTAAAGCTATAAATAACTTTTTTTGAAAAAAATATACATACCAAACTTGGATTTTTTCATAGTGCTTTATCGGAAAAATTTTAGCACTCTTGAAGTATATAAAATAGAAGCATTATACACAGTTGGATCATCCCAAACGTGCTTATCCATGTTACTCTACACTATTGGATCTTGGTGATGATGGAGGAATTGCTACAATACATGGCGATCTTGAACTAGTGTATGCTCATTCATTTGGAGGTATCCCTACTCTTGTGAGAGATGTTCCTCTGGAGATCTTACTCTTGTTTAATGCCTTGTTCCTTAATCTCACTTTCTCTCTTTGGTATTGATGGTTGTGAGTATTTCTATGTCACCTTGTAATTTTTATTTGGAGCATATCAACTTCTTGTACACATATCTTATAACCGGAGCACATGAATTTGTGCATATTTCTTTTGTATTCTCTTGAGTCTATGTGTTTATGTTTTCTAATGTGTTCCATTATTTCTCTATCTTGGGCTATCATTTGATAACACACATAACATATACATACATATATCATGCACATTACACACACATGCACATGCATGAACACACATGCACACATACACATGCATACACACTTACATATACATACATGAACATAAAATGCACATAACATATATATGCAAATAGTAAAAACGTACATATGCACATAAACACACATAGATATATTCATAACCTGTATATAATATATACATGCACATACATACGCATATAATTTGGAATTATGTATACATACATATACATATAAATATAAATGCATACATAAACATAACATGTACATACAATCATGCATTGCACATAAAGTGTCAAAAATCAACATAAAATTTTTGAAAATAAACATGCGTATTTCATTAAAATTTGATTTTAAAACTAATAAATACATAAAACTAAGAGTAATCCTAAATAGAGTTGAATATCTTGAAAGAATTCACACATGGTAGTGTGTGATCATGGAAGAATAAGTTGAATGATGTTTAAGATATATCACTCTTATGCTCTTATTTGTGCATACCTCACCTTGTATTTTTTAATACAAACCAAGATGATATAACATGCATATACACATGCATATGAAATCATATCTATGATGTGTTGATATTGCTAGGTGTGTGTAGAAGTGTGAGAGACACACAAGAAGCACACACAAGGAGCATAAACATATAAAAACACATGGAGAAGATGAATGGCTAGAATAGCTCTATCTATTGATGATGATCAGAACTAAAATAAGAGCTGAATAATATCCCTAAGTACAAAGTACCACCACATATGAGTAAATCATGGATGTGGTAACATGGGAAAAAAAACTCTAGCCAACACTAGAGTAAAATTTTTCCATGTACAAGGAAAATGTTCACATCCAATTTACTCGAGGAACACAAGTGTAGCAAAACCCCCCTAGAGGGAATGATGTGAACACACACATGGAGTGACATATCATCCCTCACTAGGCAATAAGCCTAAAGCTTTGTGAAAAGCTTCAAAATTTTTCCATGGAAGAGCTTTGGTGAATATGTCTACTACATTGTCTTGTGTAGGTACATATATCAAATCAATATCTCTTGCATGTAGGCACTCTCTTACATACTGATAATACACCTTAATATGTTTGTTCCACGCATGAAACACTAGATTTTCTGCAACAACCAATGCACTCTAACTATTAGTGAGAATATGCATAGCAACATCAATCTCCATGCAAAGATCCATCAATAGGCATCTCAGCCATATACACTCCTTTATAGCTATGAAAATTGCACTATACTGAGCTTCACAACTTGATGTACCATTGTAGGTTGCTTATTACTCAACCAAGTGTTAAACTGTTTATGGGTTATTCTACTTCTGATTCAGATACTTCAAGTTCAATCGGTTCCAAATTCTTCTAATCGCAATCCTTCTCTTAGCCACGTGGGTCCTTGGGAGTGGTAGGGGTCTGTTAGACAGAGGCCCTGTACTATTTTCCCAATTTAACACACAATCTTACTGTCGTTCCATCCTTAGTTCAGTATCCGTCCCTGAACAACGGTAGACTGTTCAGTGTATTGGAATTAGAACTACAGGACTGAGGTTAGCAGTCCGGTGACGTATTCTACGCGCAAACGATACTTCAATAACAAAATCACCTAATCCGTACTTCTTCAAGGCAGATAGGTGTGCCAACTGGACCTTATGCCTTAAAGTCACGCGGTTTCGAACAGTCAATCTCCTCGTAATAAAGAACTAACCATAAACCGACGCTGTTCTATTCACATTCAGACCGTTACAGCTACTAGTCTTCCCGTAGTTGGGGTAAACAGCAAATACCAGATGCAGTAACGAATTCAGCCGCTTACAAAGACTTTACAGACAATTAGTTCGAGATTACTCTTCGCGCTACTTACTTCACAGAAGGACTAACAAATAACATACCACACTTGTTCACACTCAGAATCATGCTCAACCATCACTGAACAGATTCGCCACACAATACAACTGATTCGTCATTCCCTATTAAGGTGAGTATAATCGACTAGCAGGAGTACAGACGGAACAGATCAAAGCAGAACTTATCCTCTCAACGACATATACGTGCACACAATTCGTTACAGCAATCTCAACGAGACTTAATCAGACAACACACTACAATTCCCACCAAAACGGGGCTCTATGCACACAAACAGATACGCAACAGGGACATTGGAACAGACAGAACAGAACACATACACATACAATGCTACACTTGCAATTCCCAAAAATCGGGCTCTCTACCGCTTTCCTTTCATTGCTTTAAATAGAAATCTGTTACAAGGTTTGCGCGAATCTTTCTTTACCGTGCATTTCCCGAAGGGTTCTTTCTTCATTAAAGCCCTCTGTCTAAGTACAATTGTCCTTGTCCGGCGGCCGTCTAACACTGGCACGCACGGTGGACTCGAACCCGCAGGTTCCTATGGTTCGGATACTAGTCCTTCTAAGTACATACTTCGGGCGAGCCTAAATGTTCGGGTAATTTTCTTTTTGAGGGTTTTGTTGAGCCCATAAAAGTCATGTTGGTCAAAGTCAACTGCAGTCAAAGTCAACGGTCAAAGTCAACTGGTCAAAGTCTACAAGGTCAAAGGTCAAAGTCAATAGGTGCAAAGTCAAAGTGCAGGTGTCAAAGTGCACAGGTAGTGCACAATGAATTATCCACAAAGGGTAAATTGGAGAAAATAGGTTGCAGGTTGCAGAGGTACTTTCTCTAATTTCCCTAAGGTTCAAAGTGTGTTTTAAAGTGTTTTGGAAGGTTCAGGTGAACCCCCCTTATGTGCAAAAGTGAAGAATTAAAAGGAAATGTGAAGGCATGTGAAGCGGCAAAGTGTACGCACAGGTGAAAGTATGGCCCCCCATTAAAATTTTTGGTTTTAGACTAAAGTCACTACAGGACAAAACAGTGAGTAGTTGGCTGCCACTTGTGAGAGCAATCTTGGGACATCAAAGTGAGCACCAAGATTCACTTGCAGTTAGGAGCGTACGTGATCGATCGACACACTGAAATCAAGGAAGAACCATTCTTGGACCAAGGGTAAGAGTAAGCAAGAGAGCATAGGCTAAGTGGAGCAAGAGAGGGAAGTGCAAGAGACACCAGAGTACGTCGCGCAGAGGTGGAAGTGCAAGGTGCATAAAGAGTGACCAAGGATTGTGGTGCAGAGAAGTGCTAAGCTAGAGTTCCCCCAAGTATCTCAAGGTCCTTTGGCAGTGTACGCTTGCCGACAGCAGGTATTCACTCCTCCCCCCTTGTGGAAGCTTGGTGCAAGGTGTGCACAAGGAGAAGCTTGAAGCAGGTGGAGGTTTGTTGCAGAGGAGGTCGGCAGCAATAGGACATTGGGATATTGGATATTTTGTAATTGGGCACTCTGCGGATTGTGCACAGAGGTATTGGTGTATCTTGTATTTCAAACATTGTAATTTTCTTACTGTAATCAATCGAAGGCAGAGACTTCCAAGGTGTATTTTCTCTTTTGGTCCTTCCATTTTCTCCTACAAACCCTCAAACTCCTTCTTGTCAAAGAATCCCCCAACAAATTTGGCACGCCCGGTGGGACATCCAAGGAGCTTTGAGCATAGGAGACCATATATTGCCATTGAAGGACAACATTCCAGTGTCGACAACATTACTCCAGTGGGCCAAAAGGTATATCCTTTTATCAAGTGTCTCATTTTTAAGTGGACTATGAATAGCTCATGACCGCGACCCGGTCACAAACCTTGAGAATCAAGTGCAAGCAGACAAGAAGAAAGACGAACCGAAGATCAACAAGTCCACTTTCATCGACTTCATCGGTAGGAAGCATGGCAGGGCAGGTGGACCTAGAAATCTTGCTCTCCAGGTTAAACATAAAATTCCCCTCCTTCAGAGGTTTAGCCCATGAGGACCCAGATGAGCACATTCGACGATTTCTTTCATTATGTAAGACTAGGGGACTAATGGGTAGGGAAGATGCTTTCTTGATACTCTTCCCCGCCACATTGGAGGGTCTGGCAGACAAGTGGTTTAGTCAGTTTGCCGAAAATCACTTTACCTCTTGGGATATGATGAAAGAGGCCTTTAAGAATCAATTTCAACAGGGCAACACGGCTGAAATCATTATAGAAGAATTGGAAAACTTGAAGTTGGGTCCAGGAGAGAAGTTCCCCGAATTCGTGACCAGGGCAAAAGCATTAATGGCCAAATTACCGGATCCACCACACGACTTCTTTGTCAAGAAGTGGTTAGCCAAACCTTTACCTGTGGTCACCCAATGCAAAATAAAAGAGTTGGTGCTACCTACAGCCTCCATAGAGGAGTTCATCACCACGGCTACAAGACTGGAGCAAATAAGGCACCAATATGGGACAACTTCTTCACCACCAACATATGGTACAGAGATGGAGGATCCAGTGACCCAGCTGAGGAGGGAGTTGGAGGGCTTAAAGAGAAATAAGCCCTACAAAGAGGAGGAGACTGCTGTGGCTCAATTGAGAAGGGAGATTGAAGCACTCAAGCTTCAAAAGGAAGAGGAGGCCCAAGCAGAGGAATTAGCTCAGCTGCGACAGGAGTTGCAGGAGCTCAAAGGAGGGGGCATCAAGAGTGGTCTTTGGTGTTCCATGTGCAGCAAACAAGGGCATATAGTAAGTGAGTGTCCTCTGTTAAGTGTAACTTGCCAATTATGCAGGAAGATTGGCCATGAGGCCCATGAATGCCAATCAAGAGGAATGCCTGCAACGACATACTGGACCCAAGGAGGACCCCCAACAACCACAAATGTGATGGCTGCACAAAATCAAGGTAACAACTATAACCCTAGACAGAGAAATAATTTTGGAAATGGGCCTAGGAGGCCAATAATCTGTTTTAGGTGCGGAGAATGTGGGCACTACCAAAGTAGGTGCACCCTACCAGAGAATGCACCTCCTTGCAGGAACTGCCCTGAGGCCAGAGACCATTATACATATGGTTGTCCTAAGAATCAAGCCTCTTCATCAGGGCCCCATATCCAAATGATTTCTGTGAAGGAAGAAGAAATGGAAAATCAAGTTAAGGTGCCATCACCATCTACCAGGGTGGTGCAGTTAGAAGAAATTGACTCTTTTACTGTGCAGACAAGAAGCAAGGGGATGGCTCCAGTGGACATGGGTCAAGAATCATTGATTAATGGATTAAACAGATACAAAGGTGTGTCCGAAGACCTAGCCACCACAAGTGCAGACACAAGGCAAAAGGAAAATTGCACAGGTACCAGTGATGCCATTGGACATGCATTCAGCAGGGCTCATGAGGAGTTGGATAAGTCAAATGGAGCCCAAGCTCTTAAGGAATCAGAAGCCTCCAGACTGCTCAAGTCCATGAAAAAGGAGGTTAGTATTTTTGATTTAATAAAGATGGATGGGAAGTTCAGGTCAGAACTCTTGCAGATAATTGATGAAGCTTCCACTACAAGTTTGGTGGCAAAGACTGCTGTTGTACATGAAGGAAAAATTGTAAGGGAAGCACCCCTTACAGATTATAAAAGTCCTCGGCTGACAGTATCTATCAAGGGTCATGAATTTAAAGGAGTTATTGTGGATGGTGGTTCTGGCATTAACTTGATGCCTGAACATACAATGAAAAGAATTGGACTCCACCCTTCAAGGCCTGCTAATTTCACTGTCACTTTGGCAGATCAGAGCAAAGTAAGGCCCTTGGGAGTAATCCCAAAAGTTCCACTTGAAGTACAAGGTAATTTATTCATCCTGGATTTTGTGGTTTTAAGATTACCCCAGGTTGAAGGAGGATTTCCTCTCTTAATTGGACGACCATGGCTGAGGCACGCAAGTGTCATTCATGATTGGGGCAAGGATACTATGTGGGTACAAAAGAAAGGGCAGGAGCTGACACAGATTCATTTAGAAGAGGGCCCAGATAATCAAGGAAACACTAGCATGATGCAAGCAGTTGGCATTTGCATGGAAACAGAATCGGAGGATCAACCCCAAATAGATTTTGAGGAAGAAGAGGATATTCTAAATTGGCTCCAAGCAGGCAACTCTTCCTCTTGTTTTGGAATTTTTCTTAATAATTGTTGTACAACTGAAGGTTATGATGAAGATAAGGAAAAAGTCCAGGTTGATGGATTGGGAGAGCCCATTACAAACCACAGAAGGGGCAGGAAGACAACCCTCAAATGCATTTTTGAGGAGGATATGACTACTACAGAAAATGAAGTCAATAAAGCTAAAGGCAAGGTAAAAGATTCTAGTGAAGAGTGTTCTTTTCCAATTCAAGAAATACCTGTAGGATGGATGCAGGATAAGGAAGAACAGATTGAAATCCAAAACACCCCTGCTTATGAAGCAATGCAAGAAAAGCTAGAAGACAAAGACAAGGAAGGAGAGGAGAAGGAGGATACTCTGGTAGAGAGAAATCCTGTCCAAGAAATACAATTAGGCAATCAAGACAATGATCGGCCAGTTTTGGTGGCCACTTGGTTGTGGAGCCACCCAGGGCTCCTTGAAAAGGTAAAATCATTCTTGACCAAATATATAGATGTTTTTGCTTGGCATTATAAAGACTTAGAAGGAGTGCCGGCAACTTATGGAGAGCATAGAATCCCTCTGGTTGATGGAGCAAAACCTATAAGAGGGAAGAGTTATAGACTTAACCCAAAATATGCTGAAGCTGTCTATGTGGAAATCCAGAAGATGGAGGATGCAGGAATCATCATTCCTGTAGAACACTCAGAGTGGCTCTCCCCTATGGTTATAGTACCAAAGAAGAATACTAATAAAATCAGAATTTGTGTTGATTTTAGAGCACTCAATAAGGTGACCATTCCAGATGGTTTCCCGATGCCTTTTGCAGAACAGGTCATTGAAGAAGTAGCTGGGCATGCCTTATATAGCTTTATGGATGGATTCAGTGGCTATAATCAAATATCAATACACCCAGAGGATCGAGAAAAGACTGCTTTTATCACACCTTGGGGAACATATGTGTATGTAAAAATGCCATTTGGGCTCAGAAATGCCCCAGCCACCTTTAACAGAACGGTCAATCTCATCTTTGGCCCCCTATTGCTGGAATCACTTAGAATCTTCATGGATGACTTTTCTTCGTTTTCAGGATCTCACAAAGAAACTCCTCTAGATTGTTTGGACCACCATCTGAGGCAGCTGCATAATGTTTTCAAAAGATGCAGAGAAACTAAGTTAAAGCTCAATCCAAACAAATGTCATTTTCTTGTGACAGAAGGAACTCTCTTAGGACATGTGGTGTCAGCTAAAGGTATGGCCCCAGATCCTGACAAAATCATTTCTATCTTAAAGTTGCCTAAACCTAAAACCCCTAAAGAGATCCAGAGTTTTTTGGGGCATACTGGATACCATAGAAGGTTTATTAAAATGTATGCAGAGATAGCTAGACCTCTGGCTAGACTTACAGGTAAGGAAGTACCTTTTAAATGGGAAGAAGAGGAAGAAAAAGCATATCAAACATTGCGGTCCAGGTTAGTGTCTGCTCCTATTTTGATCACACCTGAATGGTCAAGAATCTTTCATATACATGTAGATGCCAGTGCCTATGCAGTGGGGGCAGTTTTGACACAACCTAGTGAAGAATTTAAGATGGACAGACCAATTCAGTATGCTAGTAGAATTTTGACTAAGGCCGAAAGGAATTACAGCACCACTGAAAGGGAAGCCTTAGCAATGGTTTTTGCGGTCCAAAAATTTCTTCATTACTTGTTGGGAGTAAAATTCGTTATTATAACTGACCACCAACCTCTCAAGTACTTGCTCAACAAACCACAAGCCACTGGTAGAATATGGAGGTGGTTATTGTTATTCCAAGAGTTCGATTTTTCTGTGGTCCACAGACCAGGTAAAGAGAATGTTATGGCAGATCACCTTTCCAGAATCAACATGATGGAGCAAGTTAGTGGAATCAATGATGATTTTCCAGATGCTCATCTGTTTGCTGTCCAGGCCCAAGGTTGGTATTATGATATCAAGAATTTCATTAAAACAGGGATGTATCCAGAAAAGGCTAGTGCTGTGCAAAGGAAGAGATTGCTACTCAAGAGCAGACCATACACCTTCCTGGAAGATCAATTATATAGACAGGGAAAGGATGACAGACTTAGGAAGTGCTTGGAGGAAGAAGAAGTGAGGAAAGTCCTTCACTCTGCACATGAAGGACCAGGTGGTGGGCACCTTCCAGGGCATATTATGAGTCAGAGGATATTAGATGCTGGTCTATGGTGGCCTACACTATTTAAGGATGCAGATGAATGGGGAAAGGCATGTGATGTTTGCCAGAGGTGTGGACCTAAGCCCACAACGCAGAGACATAACCCCTTGATTGTTTCCACTTCCTGGCAACCATTTGAAAAGTGGGGGCTGGATTTTGTAGGGCCCATCTATCCTCCGACGATTCCAAAAAGAGAGAAATATCTCTTGATAGCTACCGATTATGCGACCAAGTGGGCTGAAGCTATTGCTTCCCCCGACTGCACTGCCCAAACTGTTGCCGATTTCATTTATAGTAACATCATTTGCAGGTTTGGATGCCCATTTGAAATTTGTACAGATCAAGGTACACATTTTGTCAATAAGGTCCTGC
The DNA here is from genome assembly GCA_020310875.1 of Ceratopteris richardii. Lineage (NCBI taxonomy): Eukaryota > Viridiplantae > Streptophyta > Polypodiopsida > Polypodiales > Pteridaceae > Ceratopteris > Ceratopteris richardii. The sequence goes on from CM035406.1 coordinate 120,923,588, forward strand.
AGGAGATTTTTAACAGGTATAGAATTCTACATAGGACTTCTTGTGCTTACTATCCAAGAGCCAATGGACAGGCTGAATCGACAAATAAAGTTTTGATCTCAATGTTAAGGAAGGAATGTATGTTACAACCCACTTCCTGGGGCATTGCTTATCAAGGTACCCTATGGGCATACAGGTTAGCTTACAAAGAAGCCACAGGATATTCTCCATTTCAACTGGTTTATGGAATATTGCCCATTGAGCCCTTTGAATTTTTACATGGCTCACCTAAGATAGCATACATGCAGGGCAAAAAAGACTGTGATGTCTCTCAGAGAATAGGGGCCCTACATAAAGTGGAGGAGATTCGTCTCCTAGCAACAAAACAATTAATCGAGACTCAGATGAAGAGGAAAGAGGCACATGATCGACACCTGTGGAACAACAACATTGAAGCAGGCATGTTGGTTCTTCTCCATAGACCTAACCTTCATACACAACTGAGAGGAAAATGGCTTCCAAATTGGGAAGGACCTTATAGAGTCAAAACAATGCTAAACTTGGGTGCTGTGGAGTTAGAGACGCTGAAAGGAGAGGCCTTGCCACTGGTCAACATTTCAAGGTTGAAGGCCTATCATCAACACACTTAATGACGTATGGATCACCTGGAACTGTCAAATATGTCCAGGTTGTACCTAACTTTCTCATCATATTTTGCTCAGTTTTAGTAGTTTTCCTTATCAATTTCATCTTTGTTATTGGTGTTTTTAGAAAACCTAGAAGATATTTCAAAACCACGGCCAAGCAAGTTTTTTTGAGAATTTTCTAGCAATTTTAGCATTTTTCTAGCAATTTTTATCCCTTTCCGATGTCTTTTTATTGCCCAATTTCAGGAATAAATGGAGGGTCTCTGTGGTTTGATGAAGGGTTTTAGGCTCAACATGTAGAAACTTTCATCAGAATTTTTTCAGATTTTTTTAGAATTTTTTGGCCAATTTTTGGCATTTTTTTCAGATTTTTCCTTGATTTTTCTCTAAATTGGGCTATTTAAAAATTATTTATTAAAAAAAAAAAAAAAAAAAAAAAAAAAAAAAAAGCCCCTTAGGGAATTTGGGGGTTCCAAAAAAAAAAAAAAAAAAAAAAAAAAAAAAAAAAAAAAACCCCCTCCCTGCCCCCCCCCCCACCCCCCCCCCCCCCCCGCCCCCCCCCCCCTCCCTGCCCCCCCCCCCCCCGCCCCCCCCCCCCCCCCATCCCCACCAACCACCCGAACCCCCCCCCCCGCCCCCCCCCCCCCCCCCCATCCCCACCGACCACCCGAACCCCCCCCCCCCCGCCCCCCCCCATCCCCCACCGACCAACCGACCAACCCCCCCCCCCCCCCCCCCCGCCCCCCCCCCCCCCCCCCCCCCTCCCCGCCCCCCCCGCCCCCCCCCCCCCCCCCCCATCCCCCACCGACCACCCGAACCCCCCCCCGCCCCCCCCCATCCCCCACCGACCAACCGACCAACCCCCCCCCCCCCCCCCCCCCGCCCCCCCGCCCCCCCCCCCCCCCCCCCCCCATCCCCCACCGACCACCCGAACCCCCCCCCGCCCCCCCCAATCCCCCACCGACCAACCGACCAACCCCCCCCCCCCCCCCCCCCCCCCCCCCGCCCCACCCCGCCCCCCCCCCCCCCCCCCCCCCCGCCCCCCCCCCCCCCCCCCCCCCCCCCCCCCCCCCCCCCCCCCCCCCCCCCCCCCCCCCCCCCGCCCCCCCCCCCCACTCTATTTTCTTTTTTTATTATTATTATTATTTTTTTATTTATTTATTTTATTTTATTTTATTTTATTTTTATTAATTTTTATCTTTTATTTATTTTATTTTATTTTATTTTCTTCTTTATTTTATTTTCTGTCTGAGCGTTGCAAACGAAACGAAAAAAAAAAAAAAAAAAAAAAAAAAAAAAAAAAAAGCGATCATTTTTATTTTTATTTTATTTTACTTTATTTTTTTTGATTTTCTCATGGATCAAAGCTATTGGCTCTGGATTGTGCCTCGGTTGGCCATTTTTTACAAAAATGGAGTCATTTTCATGTTTTTTGGCACCTATGAACTCAGTTTTTGAATTTCTTTTTACAAATTCCCACTTTTTGTATGACTTTTGGTCTAAAACCACATGTTTTGAACACCTTTATCACATGTTTTTATTTCACAACATTGTCCAAATGATCTATTCTCACCTTGTCTTACCTTATGTTTAATAATCTCCCATATGTACCCTCTGTAGCCCTCCGGTTTGTTCACATTAGCCTCCTCCCGACCCCTGATTCCTACTCCCCATCCCTCCCTTACCAATATGCCCAGCCACATCCTTTCCCCTCCCTACCCCATCCATATTCACACCCTCAGCCCTCCCTTCCCCTTCCTTTCTCCCCTTCCATCGCCCCCCCTTTTTTGCTTTGCCATTCCAAAATCCCAATTTTGGTTCTTCTCTGGTGCTTGTTCTCTCCTGTTTTGGTGGAATTGGTTGCTGCTCAGATGTCCTATTCAAGTTTTTGCGGCTATATCTTCATCGTGAGCTATCGCTCTCCGGGACGGAGAGCACATTAGGTGGTGGGCAACTGTTGAGCCCATAAAGTCATGTTGGTCAAAGTCAACTGCAGTCAAAGTCAACGGTCAAAGTCAACTGGTCAAAGTCTACAAGGTCAAAGGTCAAAGTCAATAGGTGCAAAGTCAAAGTGCAGGTGTCAAAGTGCACAGGTAGTGCACAATGAATTATCCACAAAGGGTAAATTGGAGAAAATAGGTTGCAGGTTGCAGAGGTACTTTCTCTAATTTCCCTAAGGTTCAAAGTGTGTTTTAAAGTGTTTTGGAAGGTTCAGGTGAACCCCCCTTATGTGCAAAAGTGAAGAATTAAAAGGAAATGTGAAGGCATGTGAAGCGGCAAAGTGTACGCACAGGTGAAAGTATGGCCCCCCATTAAAATTTTTGGTTTTAGACTAAAGTCACTACAGGACAAAACAGTGAGTAGTTGGCTGCCACTTGTGAGAGCAATCTTGGGACATCAAAGTGAGCACCAAGATTCACTTGCAGTTAGGAGCGTACGTGATCGATCGACACACTGAAATCAAGGAAGAACCATTCTTGGACCAAGGGTAAGAGTAAGCAAGAGAGCATAGGCTAAGTGGAGCAAGAGAGGGAAGTGCAAGAGACACCAGAGTACGTCGCGCAGAGGTGGAAGTGCAAGGTGCATAAAGAGTGACCAAGGATTGTGGTGCAGAGAAGTGCTAAGCTAGAGTTCCCCCAAGTATCTCAAGGTCCTTTGGCAGTGTACGCTTGCCGACAGCAGGTATTCACTCCTCCCCCCTTGTGGAAGCTTGGTGCAAGGTGTGCACAAGGAGAAGCTTGAAGCAGGTGGAGGTTTGTTGCAGAGGAGGTCGGCAGCAATAGGACATTGGGATATTGGATATTTTGTAATTGGGCACTCTGCGGATTGTGCACAGAGGTATTGGTGTATCTTGTATTTCAAACATTGTAATTTTCTTACTGTAATCAATCGAAGGCAGAGACTTCCAAGGTGTATTTTCTCTTTTGGTCCTTCCATTTTCTCCTACAAACCCTCAAACTCCTTCTTGTCAAAGAATCCCCCAACAGGTTTCTAACATCTGTACTAAGGTGGTGGGTTCTAGTAATTGGGCGTCGGTTCTTACTGCACTAAGGGCTATGGCTTGATTTAACAAAATTTTGGTTTGGGTTTGAAGGAAAGCCTCTTGTAAGTAAAATTCGTTAGCTAATGCCACATCTCGGGCTGTCTGCATTTCGGTCAGTTTGGTCTGCATCTCTGTAATACACTCCTTCTGGTTGCGCACTTGGTTGTTTAGGCGTTCAAACTGCTGGGTTTGGAAATCGAGGGTTTTCCGAAACGCATCTCGTTCTCTGCGCGTATTGGCGATATCCTTTAGGTATTGGCCTTCCCGTATTAATTGGCGTTTTAGGATACTGTTAACCTCATCTGCACATTCTTGGGCTCGTCGTAACTGTTCTTGGACTTGTTTGGTCTCTTTCTGTTGGTCCTGATTCTTCTTGATGGTTTCCTGCAATTGAATCTTTGTTTCTGTGACCAACTCTTCGAGAGAGGCGTTGATATCTTCGTGTTCGTGGAGGGTGGTCTTCAGGGCTCGGATTTCTTCATGTGCGGCGTGTAGTAGTCGTTCTTTGGCTGCAACTTGCTCGAGGGCTGCATCTCTTTGCTCTACTAGAGTCTGTTCTGCCAAAAATTTTGCTTGGAGTTCTGCTAACTGTGTCTGTAGCTGATGATTCTCAGTCTTTATGGCTTCGATTTCTTCCTAGAGGGGGGTGATGTCAGCTTCCAGGACGTCGACCTTATATTGGTATTCTGCCTTCAGCTTGTCCGTGGCTTCCTTAAATTGTGCTGGCAGCTGGTGTGATAAATGCATGAGGAACTGCCCCATGGATGCTAGTTCCGAAAATACGTTGTGTGGTGGTGGTGGTTGACGAGGCTGAGAGGACGTATCGGTGAGTAGGTTCTGGGAGTTTGGCGGAGAGTAGTTAGGGGAGGAAGAGGAGGATGGTGTAGGTTCAGAACTGGGTTGGCGGGGTGGTTCCGGTGGGAGGTCGGGGTTGACAGGTGGTGTGGGAAGAATAGTGTCAGTCGTGGTTACCTTGGCAACTGTCTGTTGTTCGGTTTCTGTATGATTGATGGCTGCGATGAGTTCATCCAGTGCTTTTGTGGCGGATTCCGGTCCGTCCTGCTGATGCTCGGATTCCTTTTCGGTGGACACTATCTCTTTCTCTGCTTGGGTTTGCTGGTCTTGTTGCTCCGTCAAGGTGTCGTTGTGTATTGAAGTGGCGGTGTTGTGGTATGTTTCTTCTTGTTTGTCTTCTTCGGTGTCTTGTTTCTTTTCGGCGGATCCTTGGACTTCGCTTTCTGAAGAGCTGATCCGGATTCGCTTAGTGCGGAAGAGTTGATTGATCTCTTCGTCTTTCTCTTCAGTTTCATCGAGCGGTTGTGTTGATTCTTCGTGCCTAAGTGCTGGGCCTGTGGGTGGGGGTTGTGCGGCTAGAATGGTTGGGAAGAGGAAGGAGATGATGTGGGGAAGGCGAGAGCGCGGAGAGGTGCCCTTTTGGAGTTGCTTTACTATAGCTACGCATTCCTTATGAATTCGTTGGAAGAAGTAAGAGGCAAAGTTCACGGGTTCGCGGGCGGCTAACTCCAAGGCGGAATAGAAGGGGCGAGAGATGCCGTATGTTCGTTTTTGCAGGTTGAGGATTGCTACGAGGAACTGTAGAGCGGAGCGTTCGGGTTCCGGGCGGCAGAGAATGGCATATTCATTTGATGAGGAGCGGGGGAAGAGTTCGGTCATGCGAGCGACAGGGATGCTAGGGCCATTGTCGCGGCCTTGCGGGGTGAGGCGGTAGGCTGTAGAGAAAGCTTGGAAGGTGATGACGGCTCTATATGGGAGGGAAGGGAAGACCCACTGTCGTTCGGTGATGGGGAATTGGGCGATGGCGTGGATGATCTGCACGGAGAAGGGATGGGCTTCTACTGAGTGCCAGGGCAACTCAGCGAAGTTAGCCAACCCTCTGCAACGCAGGTATTCGCCTACGTCTGTAGGGATACCATCACGGAAAGCAGCGTAGTTGGCTAGAGCTTCCATGGTGTTCACGAGCACACTTACAGTCAACACAGGGGACAGGGATAATACGTATAATCTCGAGAACACAATAGCGTTTTTGGCGCAACCGAGGGGGTTAAATAAGGAGAACACGGTGAGGGTGGGAAGGGGGGTGGGGTGGGTATCATTGTGCGGTGCGGGAATGATACTGTTTGCATGCTGGTGTACATACTTGAGTGACCGGTAGGGAGGGGCGGCTGGTAACATAAAGATTTGTACAAAACACGACTAAAAAGGGAGAAAAAGAAAAACGCAAAAATTTATACAAAACGCGGTTCGTCGCCGGATAATTTAATGCATACTAGTAGTGGGATAATACGGCCGCAGCTTCGACCCATTGATTACCTTTGGAAGTGGATTTCCGGTCAACGTAGTCAACCGAAAAGTTGCCGGACCGACTTGTTCTGAGATCTTGAAAGGGCCGAACCATCGTAGTTTGAATTTTCCTGCTGCTCTATCCGATTTTGCGTTATAGAAGAGTACAAGCTGGCCTACCGAAAAGATTGGAGTCTTCAAATATCGATCGTGTGTCTTGGCTTGCCTTAGTTGTACTTCGCCCGTAGTTAAAAAACTGAGCCATCGGTGCTCATCAAGTTCTCTGAGTGCGTCCATTCGTGCTGTCAGCGAATATTCCGGTAGCATCTTCTGAGTGATTGCTACACGCAGACTTGGGATGACTATTTCCATAGGTGCTATTGCTTCTAAGCCATAAGCTAGTTTGAAAGGTGTCAAGCCTGTTGTTACCTTATATGTAGTCCGGTATGCCCATAATACTGCAGGTAGTAGTTGATCCCATCTTTCCGGTGCTTCCATGATCAATTTCCGGAGGATATTCAACAGTGATTTGTTTGTACTTTCGGCCAATCCATTGGCACGTGGATAATAAGGAGAGCTAAATTTATGTGTGACCTGGAATGATTGTGTAAGGGCCTTCATTAGATTGTTTACAAAGTGAGTGCCTTGATCTGAGACAATTTCCAGGGGTAAGCCAAATCGTGGGAAGACATCCGTGAGTAGACATTTTGCTACCGTAACCGCTGTAGCGGTCCGTAAAGCCCAGGCTTCTGCCCACCTAGTTGCGTAGTCTGTGCAAGTTAGTATGTATCGATTGTTACTGGATACGGCTGGAGGTGTAATTGGCCCGATAAAATCTAGAGCCCATTTCTGGAAAGGTTCTAATGGTAAGATGGGTTGCAGAGGAAAAAGATGCCGTTGTAAAGGCTGACCAGTTCTTTGACAAGTATCACATTGTTTAACAAACTGTGCGACATCTCTGTACATCGTTGGCCACCAGAGACCTCCTTGCAGAATTTTCCGGTGGGTTAAGTCTACTGCAAAATGGCCACCGGAAGGAATTGAGTGAGCCAAAGTGATAACTGAATTAACCTCATGTGGTGGAATACAGCGAAGTAGGATTCCGGTATGATCTGCATAATATAGTTCCCCTGCCACCAACCGGAATCGGCGGCTAAAGACTGCCAATTTCCTTCGAACTGCCTTGGCCGTCTCAGATGGAAAGCATCCTTCGGTGAGAAAAGTTAAAATTTGATCATAATATGTAGGTGTTGCTTGTAATTCGGCAGTCTCATCGGTCATTGGCTCAGAACTATAAATTGTTGGAGTCGTATCATCTATGCCTATGGGAGCTTCACCAGAATCTAGGCGGGATAAGAAATCTGCTAGGGCATGTGCATTTCCGGGTCGGTGAATGACGTCATAGTCGAATTCTTGTAAAAGTAGCACCCATCGTGCTAATCGTCCACCTAAATGCTGCTGTCTTACTAGATAAACAAGGGCAGCATGGTCCACATGAAAGGTAAACTTCCGGCCTAGTAGATAATGTCTGAACTTTTTGATTGAGTAAATCAATCCTAGACATTCTCTTTCAGTAGTGGAATAGTTCTTTTCTGCCGGTGCAAGCCTTCTACTAGCGTAATAAACAGGGCGAAACCACTTATCTGTTTGCTGCATCAGAATACTGCCAATTGCAATATCTGAAGCATCAACAAAAACATGGAACGGATTGTCCCAGTCCGGTGGTTGTAAAATTGGGGCTTGCGTCAGGAGATACTTGAGCCGATCAAATGTAGATTGGCATTCTTCAGTCCATTCAAACTGTCGGGGAGTTTTTGTGATTAGCCTGTTTAGTGGTACTGCTAGGTGAGCAAGCCACCGTAAGTGTCTGCCATGCCACCGTATTTGACCCATAAAACGCATTACTTCTTTTGGAGTTGCGGGTACCGGGGCTTCTAAAATTGCTGAAATCTTATCTAGGTCTACTCGGATACCTTGAGCAGATACAATATGTCCAAGTACTTTGCCACATGAAACCGCAAACACGGATTTGTTTGGGTTAAGACAGAGTCTATACTCTCTACACTTCTGAAAACAACATCGTAAATGACTTAAATGTGCTATCATCTTCCCAAAGATTGAGAAGTCGTCAAGATATACTTGCATGAATGAAGTGAGATAAGGAGAAAATATCTCCTGCATACATCTTTGAAATGTGCTTGGTGCATTTCTTAATCCGAACCACATTACGGTGCAGGCGAAGACACCCCAATTGGTAATGAAAGCAGTTTTTGGTATATCTTCTTCAGCCATTCTAACCTGATTGTAACCGCTGTAGCCATCTAAGAATGAATACATTTCGTGGCCTGCTACCCTATCAAGCATGGTATCCAAAAAGGGGATCGAGAAAGGATCTGGTACTGTTGTTGCGTTCAATTTCCGGTAATCCACACAAATTCGTAATTGCTTGTTTTTCTTTGGTACAATCACAATTGGTGAGATCCATTCAGCATGCTCTACTGGTACGATGAACCCAACCTTTAATAATCTATCAAGTTCGGCTTTTACCTGAGATGCATAATTGGGGTTCATCCGATAGCTGGGCTGCCTATTTGGTTTAGCTTCAGGCTTCAGCATGACTCTGTGCTGATATATGCGCGGATCTAATCCTTTCATGTCTTTGTAATCCCATGCAAAGACGTCTGAGAATTCGCGAAGAAGCTGAATCAAATTAGCCTGAAAGATTTCCGGTAAGTTTTGCCTTATTTTCACAGGTCGAGGATGGTCCTTGTCTCCTAGATTGTACGTGATCAGCTGGTCTTTAGGGACATAAAATTGTTGCGGGTTCTGTGTATCCTCTGTTGGCTTGAATAGTGGTTGTAATTCAGTATCTGCTTGGTCAGACTTTTCGGTGATAGCTACTACTGCACAAACTGAAGTGTTCCAGTTATCGATGACGGACTGTAGATCAACAGTTCCTAGAGACATTAAATCTGCATTACTCTTCAGAAATTGCTCTTCTTCATCATCTGATAGTCCTTCAAACATATGAACTGGTTCAGCAAGATAGGGTCTGGCGTGAGGTTCGCAGGGTTGTATAGCATCTAGTTTTACCACATATTTACGATTGGCATCTTTGAATGTGAGCTCTTGCGCAGACCAGTCCTGTATTACCTTTGCATGCTTCAGCCAAGGTCGGCCGAAAAGAAGGTTGTAATCCAAAGTGGATTCGGGCAGATCTAGTATAACAAAAGTCATTTTGAAAGTCGTACCTTGTAGAGTAATGGGTACATTCCGTACAAGTCCTACGGGATGGACTCTAGATTGATCAGCCATTCTGACAAAGAATTGAACTGGTTCGATTTCGGTCCAGCCTAGTTTTTTACATAATGCTGCGGTTGCAATGTTTACGCCGGAGCCTCCTTCAATTAATACCTGCGTGATCTTCTGATTCTTATACCATACTGTAATCAAGGGGACTGAATGATCAACCGTAGAATCAGGTTCTGGTTGAACTGCTGCTGTCGCCGGAATACAAGAAGGTACCGGACTGAACTGTTGCTGGAACTGTTGTCGAACGCCAGGCACTAATGCTAGTAGTTGGCCGAGAGGCAGAGTGATAGATGCCTTGGATAAAATTTCCCAGGCCTACTGAGATTGGTTATCCTACTCCTTTGAACTTGAGGTCTCTGCTGTTGCTGAAGTATCTGCTATTATGTCTACTGCTGATGGTTGTTCTGTTGCTGCCTCCTCTTGTTGTGTTCCTTCCTTTGTCGACAAGGTCTGAGTCACCGGAATGGGTTCTGGGAACACTGGTGGTTCTGAGGCGGTCCAGTGACTAGCCTTGTTATACATCCTATGTTGTTCTCGTATCCCTGGTTCGAATACTTCTACTGCTGGCTGCAGTTGTTTACCTGATCGGGTCTGGACTGTAGCAGTTTGTGTTTCTACCGGAGTAATTTGTACCATGTTGGCCATTGGATTTTGCCGCTCCTTCTTCCTTTGATCATACTCAGCTGCGTCCTTGCAATATCTTCTAATGTGTCCGAATTCACCACAAAAATGACAGCGTGGCGGTGGTAGATTGGGATTTTCCGGTGGTGGTTCGTTCTGCCAGCGGTTTGCATTATAGTTATTGTTCCTCTGTCCTCGGTAGTTTCGATATCCCTGTGGCTGATTGTTTCTCAGTTGCGGAGGTACATAGTGATTCGCTGCCTGTCCATGTTCTTGAATAACAGCATTGACTGTTGCTGTTCCCTGTATTCTGGCATTGTAGACACAATTTCCGGTGGAGTGTCCGGCAGTGTTGCAGATAGCGCAGAATGTTTGATTTAGCGCACAGTTAGCACTTGTATGCCCTGAATTTTTGCACGTGGTGCAGTATATTTGCCTGGTTATATCTTCAGTCATATTTTTGTTTGTCCTTAACCATTCCAAGTCTTCGGAAAATCCACCAACCTTGGATTCCAACTGTAGAGCCATTGCAATGACTGCATCCAGTGTCATTGCTCCGACACATCTTATGATCATAATCTGCTTCAGTTGTGGGGTTAGTCCATTGATAAACCATTGAGAGATGACATCATCAGGTAGATTAGCATGTGCCTGTGGTATCTGCCGTAAATGTGTTCTGAAGAGAGTAGCGTATTTCTGGACAGTCTGATTTGCCTTCTGTCGGTTGTTCTGTAAATAATCAAAGATCTCAGCAGGATTCTTCTTTAGTCTGAATCGTTGTAGAAAGGCATCTCGTACTGCATCGTAAGTACCAAAATGATTGATATCATATTCCGTGAGCCATCTCGCTGCTTCATTGACCAGTGTAGATTGAAAAACAATGGCCTTATACGCCTGATCTGGTGGATGGTTAAGAACTGCATAACTTATCTCAAAAGTTTGTACATGAGCGTCTGGGTCATCTCCTGGGAATCCACCGAATTTCGTGTAGGTTACTCCTGTTGGAGGCGGCCTTGGTTGACCTAACTGTTGTTGTTGTTGTTGTCCGTTCATCGTGGGTGTCTCCGGTCCTTCTTCTGTATCTTGAGGTTGATTAGTTGAACTATCAGAATCTGGATCGCTAGATGGCGTGCCTTCCGGTGTGCTGTTTTTGCGCAGGATACTTCGGACCTCAGCTTCGAATAGCTCTCCTTCCTTCTGGATATCCAATATCCAAAATCTTTCTTCCAAACACGTGGGTCTGGCTGAGGACTCCGCAAAAAATGCTAATCCTTGACCGCCAGTTGGTGTTTCTATCACCGGAATATCACCGGAATATCACCGGAATGAACTGACAGTATACCAGACTGTAGTGTTTTTCCGCTTTTACTGATTTCTTTTCCTAGAGTTTGTCTAATCGTGGATAACTCTGAATCTTTATCCAAGATTGTTAAACTAGTTTCCGACGGCGTCTTGGTAGATTCAGGAATTGCTATATTTTGGTTAGGCTGGGTCGAAGTGACACCAGCATGTACCAAAGGCGTTGATCGTTCCACCGGAATATGACCGGAATTAATTCTAGCGTCCTTAACTTGCTCGACCACTGAGTCAGGTCGCGTTATACCTTCTTTTCCTGGGGTTGTCTTTAGTACTTTTCGTGTTCCAGCCGTATGGTTCCTAGGATACGTTTCGCCAGACCGAGTAACCGGCATGTATCATTGCTTTAGTAGTACTATCTGAGCAGTTGGCAACAATCTGGGTCTGTTGCTACTGTCAGTAAATCAAATGTTACTGGATGTTTGCTTCTTACAAACTGCTAGCATTCTAATGCCACTTTCTCACAAGTAACTCGTAATCAAATGCTACTTTACCGCAGAGACTGGTAAACAGTTGCCACTTTCCCACAGACGACGCCAAATGTTAAACTGTTTATGGGTTATTCTACTTCCGATTCAGATACTTCAAGTTCAATCGGTTCCAAATTCTTCTAATCGCAATCCTTCTCTTAGCCACGTGGGTCCTTGGGAGTGGTAGGGGTCTGTTAGACAGAGGCCCTGTACTATTTTCCCAATTTAACACACAATCTTACTGTCGTTCCATCCTTAGTTCAGTATCCGTCCCTGAACAACGGCAGACTGTTCAGTGTATTGGAATTAGAACTACAGGACTGAGGTTAGCAGTCCGGTGACGTATTCTACGCGCAAACGATACTTCAATAACAAAATCACCTAATCCGTACTTCTTCAAGGCAGATAGGTGTGCCAACTGGACCTTATGCCTTAAAGTCACGCGGTTTCGAACAGTCAATCTCCTCGTAATAAAGAACTAACCATAAACCGACGCTGTTCTATTCACATTCAGACCGTTACAGCTACTAGTCTTCCCGTAGTTGGGGTAAACAGCAAATACCAGATGCAGTAACGAATTCAGCCGCTTACAAAGACTTTACAAACAATTAGTTCGAGATTACTCTTTGTGCTACTTACTTCACAGAAGGACTAACAAATAACATACCACACTCGTTCACACTCAGAATCATGCTCAACCATCACTGAACAGATTCGCCACACAATACAACTGATTCGTCATTCCGTATTAAGGTGAGTATAATCGACTAGCAGGAGTACAGACGGAACAGATCAAAGCAGAACTTATCCTCTCAACGACATATACGCGCACACAATTCGTTACAGCAATCTCAACGAGACTTAATCAGACAACACACTACAATTCCCACCAAAACGGGGCTCTATGCACACAAACAGATACGCAGCAGGGACATTGGAACAGACAGAACATAACACATACACATACAATGCTACACTTGCAATTCCCAAAAATCGGGCTCTCTACCGCTTTCCTTTCATTGCTTTAAATAGAAATCTGTTACAAGGTTTGCGCGAATCTTTCTTTACCGCGCATTTCCCGAAGGGTTCTTTCTTCATTAAAGCCCTCTGTCTAAGTACAATTGTCCTTGTCCGGTGGCCGTCTAACACAAGATATTCATGAGTCTCCAAGGAAAAAGCAATTACCACTAGTGGGCACGCGACTATCTTAACAACCAACCCAATCACTTTTTTTAAAAGCATGCAAGCATGGCTGAATATCGCTACCATAAAGGAGACCTAAATTCAAAGTGCCTTTCAGATATCGAAACACATGTTTCAGTGCTTTCCAATGCTTAGTTCCTGGGCTATGCATGAATCGAGTCAACTAGAAAACTGCATACTATATATCCAACCTTGTGTTGCATGCATATTATAAGATATTCCCACAAATTGATGATAAAGAGAAGTCTCAAATGCATCACTGTAATCCTCAAGTGAGAACCTAAATCTTGTCTCAATAGATGTAGAAACTGGCTTGCAATCCTCAAAGTCAAAATGTTGAAGTTGTTGATATATTTAGGTAGCGATGTGTGTGAACACTCTAGGACTGTCAGGGCACTTTTTAACCTCTTTAGGAGGTTTTTCCCCCCCAACTTGTATATAGGCCTATTTCCCTAAGGGGCTACATATCTTTGTACATTCTACTGGTAATACATTCAATATTGTGTGTTGCGCTCCAAGCTTCTTCCTCTTCCTTGTGCTGTTCGCGTGCTTTCGCAGATGTCTAACTCCAACAATTGGTATCAGAGTAGGTCGTTGCTTCATCTAGGGCATCATCGATACCTCTCCAGTTGCAGTCTCAGAATCACACAAAATTTGATGAGCATACTTAGGATGTTTCAGAGTTCAAAACAGATTCGTTTTGTGGTGTCGAAATTGCGATCTGAGCTCATTTCGGCCTCCAAATGCACTATTGCAGTGCATGTGCAGGCTATTTTATCTTTTTGTGCAAAAGGTATATACCTGTTTCGGTTTGCAAGTATAAGCATCTCAAATTTTTGCTATAGGTTTAGCAAAATTTATTTGGGCAATTCTGTTCAACGTTTTAAGATATAGTCAATTTTTTGCATCAAGGTATTTTAGTCACCGATCATGGCTAAAGCTGTGATGTATTCCGTATGTTGGTTGTTGAGGATAAGTTGGATGGTACCACCTACCTTTTATGGGCTTATATGATGCAACATGTATTGGTTGCAAAAGGACTATGGAACATTGTGCAGGGTGTTGAAAAACATCCTATCACACCTACAACTATTACAACTAAATGTACTGAAGTTGATGCAGAAGGTGTCAAAGATGGTGATATTCTATAGATTCCTGTTTGTGCTGTAGTTTTTACTGCACTTAGTGCAGAGAAAATTTGTTGAGATGGCAGAGATACCCAAGCACATGCATTGATAGCTTTGTCTATCAAACATGCCATTATTCCTCACATTTTCTCTTGTAGAATAGCTATGGATGCTTGGGATACACTTACCACATTGTATCAAGCTAGGAATGAGGCTCGTGTTGCTTACCTCTGAAAATATTTGGAGAGTGAGCACATGAATGAAAGTGATTCTATGGACAATTTTCTGAAAAAGATCAAGGATTTGAAGGAACAATTGATTTTTGCAGATGAAGTCCTTTCTGACAGTTCACTTGTGCAAACTGTTCTGAATGGTCTTCCCGACTCATATCAGAGTTTTGCTTGTACTCTTTGTTTGATGATGAAAGGCGATCCAAATGCCTTAACATTTGAAGAGTTAGTTTTTGTTTTGTTGTAGGAAGACCAGTCTAGGCAGAACAGGTCTATTATGCATGTTGCATTTCAAGCTTTCATGGCTAGTCAGAAGGGCAAAGGAAAATGGAACTCTCCTATTAGTAAGCAAAAATCTGCAAATGCTGCACATTCGAAGAAGGAAGGCAAAGACAAGAAGAAATCAAAAAAGCAAAAATTATTTTGCAAATACTGTTAATCAAATGATCATGTCATTAAGAGATGTCCAAAACTAGCTACTAAAGAGGCAAAGAAGAAAGATGTCGGAATGGTTGTTGCAGAGGCCTCTACACTGAAAATAGAGTCTCCTAATCTTGTGCAGGATGAAGAATGGGCATTTAGTACTGTTTGCAGTTTTGACCCATCTTCTCATGAGTAGTGCATGTCTCTAGTAGACTTAGATGTTTGGTACTTTGATAGTGGGGCGACCAAACATATTACCTCATAGCGCAATTTCTTCTCCTCACTTGAGCCTGCCCCTATAGGGAATACTATTACATGCGCCAACAACTCCTCTTAACCCATCATATGCTCCTACCCTTTCATGGAAATCCATGAGGTTGCTTCACACAAACCTCTTCTTGCAAATCTATAGGAGTTTGAGGTTTACAGAAGTACATGAACAACACAAGGAAGAAGAAGAAGCTCGAAGCACAACACACAGTACGGAATGTATTACCAAGTGAATGTACAAAGATAAGTAATCCGTTAGGGTTATAGGAATACATACAAGATGGAGGGGACCTCCTAAAGCGAAAAAAAAGTGCCTTGGTAGTCCCAAGTGTGTTCACACACATCACTACCAAAATATATCAACATCATGAAATGCATCTCCAACATCATGAACACTCAATCATAAACCCATTTCCATAGGAGTGGCAATAGGTATGCAATCTTCAAGGCCAAAATGCTCCAATAATGTGTCATTTTTTTTTACACAGAGTTATTCCACCATCAAGTTGCATAAACTGAATGCCTTGATAATTATGCTACGAATAGTGGTCATTCAGCATGTGGGAGCAAAGGTCTCATCAAACTCAATGCCTCTTTCTCGAGTATAATCTATTGCAACAAGCCTTGCCTTATGCCTATCAACTGTTCCATCAATCTTACACTTCAGCTTGAATACCCACTTAGTGTCAATGGCCTTCTTGCTAGGAGGCAAATCACATAAAGTCCAGGTACAATTCTTCATAATAGCATCATATTCTAATTGCATAGTAGCCATCCAATTTTTTGAATTTTGTGCTTCATAAAAAGAAACGGGCTCATTCTCATTATAGAGACTAGAGGCAGCCATTGCATAGCAATCTAATGCAAAAATAGAAACATGAGAACTTGAGTGAGTATTATATGACAAAGTTGCATCTAATTTGCTATCTCACAAAGTCTGCACCAACCATTTTAGGCATACTTTTTGCCTCCTCTATACCATCCCTCTCATCGACAAGTGAATAAAAAATGGAATGATCTACATCATGAAATGAAACCTTTAAAGGTTGAGATATTGTCTCATTCAAACCAGCACTTGACTGTCCACCTATAAAAAGAGGCAGAAAGGTGTCATACACATCTCTAGAGCGAACAGAAGTGTCATCGGTACATGAAAATAATGGCTTACTTGGAACTTCCACAAAAATAACATCATGGCTAGCCAATATGTGTTTAGTATGTGGATGATACGATGATATCCTTTGCTTTCAGAAGTGTATCCAACAAAAATACATTTCACCTCTTTATCATCCAATTTCCTACATTGTTTTTCAAACACTAACGCATATGCACGACAACCAAAGGCACACAGATGAGTACCAGATGGCTTGCAACCATACCAGGCCTCATATGGAGTGATAGACTACAACACTTTGGTGGGACACCTGTTCAGTACATATGTTGCACACATAACATCCTCAAGCTAGAATCTATGTGGTAAAGCCTGACTTTTGACCATACATCTCATCTCCATGAGTTGCATGTTCTTTCTTTAAGAAAATCCATTTTATTGAGGTGTATAAGACACTATACACTGATGTTTTCTTACACATTTAACCAATAATGCATTAAAATTAGAAGACATGTATCCCCCCGATCAGAATGAAGGGTGCCCATTTTACATGGTGACAAATTTTGAGCCAAAATCGAAAATTGTTTGAAGCTTATAAACACTTTGGAATTTGTTTTTAGTGGATACACCCATGCAAGCTTAGAAAATTTATCAATAAAAGTCACGAAGTAAAGATGGTTCCCAAAAGAGGGTGTCTGCATAGGAACATAAACATCGCTATGAGCAAGCTGCAATTTCTGAGTAGCTCCACTGAACCATCTTTTGGGAAGAAGGACCGCTACATTTTGCTTAAATATAGCCTTCACAAACATATTTACAAGGTGCCTCAAGTTTGGGTAGAGAGGACACCATTTCATATTTTTGTAGGTGTAGCAGACTAGCATGATTCAGATGTCCAAAGCATGCATGCCAAAGCTTTGCATCTCACATAGCCTGAGAATCTTGAACTGCACATGCTATATCATTTGCAGATTTTGCATGATCTATGAACTCATACAACCCTTGAAATAAAATGCCAGAAGCAATAATAGCATTGTCATTTGATAGATCATGAACTTTACAACTATAATCAACAATTTTCACAAGCCAATCTTGGTTAATGCTAAAACTGATAACAAAATTTTCTTGAACCTTGGCTCAACCATTATGACAATATACATAGACAGATGAGTCTCTTTTCCTCCTAACCATATGCCTCTATATACCTATCTCCAAGTCACTACCCACTATAGTAGGTAGATAATAACCATCGAAGTGTCATCCATGTAATTACATGTGCACCAAGTGTCCTAATTAACTCTAGTTAAATCAAGTGGGTGCTTCTAGGTTAGTATCCAAGTGTCAGCCGTGTAACTACATGTGTGTAAGTGTCCTAGTTACCTTTAGTTATCTCAAGTGGATGCTTGTAGAAGGCTCTAGAGATCTTTGGGCAACACTCTCCCATGTTTGTCACAGGACTTGAACCCAAGAGCTCTTCCTTCTCATCCATATGACTTAACTACTAGGCTAAGCACCTTTACTTGTCTAGAGAGTATAAGCATAAGCACCTTTGCTTAACTCTACTCTCGACAATTTTTCCCAACACGTCAATGACTAAATGATGTCTAATCTCAGATCCATCTGAACCTGAGAGATCATGAATTGTACATATATCATCAACAAATTTCATAACCAAGAAAATCTTGGCTAATGTTGAAACTGACACCATATTTTTCTTGATCTCGAGCACACATAAAGCATCAAACAATGTGAAAGAATTGTAGTCAAAATTATCTTACCAACTCCCATTACATTATAAGAGGAGTAGTTACCACATGTGAGAATATTCCCTATAGAGGTAAGCTCAAGTGAATCGAAGAAACTACACTCTGAGATAATATGTTTGGTTGCCCACTATCAAAGTACCAAACGTTTGAGCCTACTATAAACATAAACTTCTCTTGAGAAGATGGGCAATAGCTGCAAAGAATAGTAAATGCCCATTCTTCATTTAGAACAAGATAGGGAGACTGTGCTTTAGGTGTAGAGACCTCCACCCATTCTAATCTCTTTCTTCTTTGCCTCTTTTGCAACCAATTTAGGACAACTCTTTATGACATGATCATTTGCCTTACAACATTTCCAAAATTGTTTTTGATTTTTTGTTTTCTTGTCATCTTTGTCTTCTACTTTGAGTGTGGAGCATTCATAACTTATTGCTTACTAGTGGATGAGCTCCATTCACCTTTGCCCTTTTGACTAGCTAAGAAATATTGATTTGCAACACACATAATTGACATGCTCTACATAGAATTGATGGAGAGTGTTAATCTCCAAAAGAACAAGCTAATCTTGAAGTTAGAGCACCTCTATATCAAGAGTAACTTAAAACATTCACCAATTTGGAGGATTAATGATCAATTATAAAGATTTTGGATAAACTGTGAAGAAGATGATTCTACAGAAAGTGTGCTTCACATATCTCTCTCATTTGTTGATGATGTGTGTGAACACACTAGGACCGCCGGGGCACTTTTTTCCCTCTTTAGGAGGTTTTTTTCCCCCGGCTTGTATATACGCCTATTGCCCTAATGGGCTACTTATCTTTGTACATTCTCTAGTAATACATTTAGTATTGTGTGTTTGTGCTCCAAGCTTCTTCTTCTTCCTTGTGTTGTTTGCGTGCTTCCGCAGACATCTATCTCCAACAATTGGTATCAGAGCAGGTCGTCGCTTCATCTAGGGCGCCGTCGACACTCCTCCGTTTGCAGTCTCAGAATCGTATGAATTTTGGTGAGCATACTCAGGGTGTTTCCGAGATTAAAACAGCTTCATTCTGTGGTGTCGAAATTGCGATCTGAGCTCGTTTCGGCCTCCGAACGCACTATCGCAGTGCTTGTGTAGGCTATTTTGTCTTTTTGTGCCAAAGGTATATACCAGTTTCTGTTCGCCAGTTTAAGCATCTCGAAGTCTGCTACAGGTCTAGCAGAACTCATCTGGGCAGTTCCATTCAACTTTTTGAGATACAGTCGATTTTTTGCATCAAGGTATTTTAGTCACCGACCATGGCTGAAAGCAGTGATGTATTCCGTATGTTGGCTGTTGAGGATAAGTTGGATGGTACCAACTACCCATTATGGGCTTATATGATGCGACATGTATTGGTTGCAAAAGGACTGTGGAACATTGTGCAGGGTGTTGAAAGACGTCCTGTTACACCTGTAACAACAGGTACTGCAAATACAGGTGCTGGAGCTGATGAAGATGGTGTCGAAGATGATATTCCACAGATTCCTGTTCGTGCTGCTGTTTCTGTTGCACCTACTACAGAGCAGATTCGTTGGGATGGCAGAGATGCCCAGGCACATGCATTGATAGCTTTGTCTGTCAAACGTGCCATTATTCCTCATATTCGCTCTTGCAGAACAGCTAGGGATGCTTGGGATACACTTACCACATTGTACCAAGCTAGGAATGAGGCTCGTGTTGCTTACCTCCGAAAACAGTTGGAGAGTAAGCACATGAATGAAGGTGATTCTATGGACAGTTTCCTAATGAAGATCAAAGATTTGAAGGAACAGTTGATTTCTACTGATGAGGTTATACCAGATAGCTCACTTGTGCAGACCGTTCTGAATGGTCTTCCTGATTCATATCAGAGTTTTGCTTCTACTCTTCGGTTGATGATGAAAGGTAATCCGAATGCCTTATCATTTGAGGAGTTAGTCTCTGTTTTGTTGCAGGAAGATCAGTCCAGGCAGAACAGGTCCATTATGCGAGTTGCAGATCAAGCTTTCCTGGCTAGTCAGAAGGGCAAAGGAAAATGGAGCTCTTCAACTAGTAAGCAGAAATCTACTAATTCTGCATATTCGAAGAAGAAAGATAAAGATGAGAAGAAATCAGAAAAGCAGAAGTTGTTTTGTAAGTCCTGTAAAGGGAATGATCATATCATAAAGAACTGTCCAAATCTGGCTGCTAAAGAGGCAAAGATGAAAGAGGCTGGAATGGTTGTTGTAGAGGCATCTACACCAAAAACAGAGTCTGCAAATCTTGTGCAGGAAGAAGAATGGGCGTTTACTACTGTCTGCAGTTTTGACCCATCTTCTCATGAGCAGTGCATGTCTGTAGTAGACTCAGATGTTTGGTATTTTGACAGTGGGGCGACCAAACATATTACCTCGCAACGCAATTTCTTCTCTTCACTCGAGCCTGCCCCTACAGGGAATACTGTCACATGTGCCAACAACTCCTCTTATCCTGTTATGGGAGTTTGGTAAGATCATTTTGACTACTGCTGATGGTAGTTCTTTCACTTTGTCAGATGCTTTATTTGTGCCAGGGATCAAAAAGAACCTGTTATCAATTTTTGTATTAGCCAAGATTGGCTTGGTTGTGAAATTTGTTGATGACAGGTGTACAGTTCATGATCTATCAAATGGCGATGTGATTATTGCTTCTGGCATTTTATGTCGTGGGCTGTATAAGCTCATAGACTATGAAAGATCTGTGAATGATTTGGCATGTGCAGTTCATGATTCTCAGGCTATGTCAGATGCAAAGCTTTGGCATGCACGCTTTGGTCATCCGGTTTTGCTAGTTTGCTACGCCTGCAAAAATCTGAAATGGTGTCCTCTTTGCCCAAACTTGAGGCACCTGGAAAACATGTTTGTGAGGGCTGTATTTTGAGCAAATGCAGCGTTCATCCTTTCCAAAAGATGGTTCAGTTCGGGCTATGTAGAAATTGCAGCTTGTACATAGTGATGTCTGTGGTCCTATGCAGACACCCTCTTTTGGAAATTACCTTTACTTCGTGACTTTCATTGATGATTTTTCCAGGCATGCATGGGTATATCCACTCAAAGCAAAGTCCGAAGTGTTCATGTGCTTCAAACAGTTTTTGGTTTTGGCTGAAAATCTATCAGCATGTAAAATGGGCACCCTCCGTTCTGATCGAGGGGGGGAATCTATGTCTCTGATTTTAATGCATTTCTGGTTGAACGTTGGATAAAACACTAGTGTACAGTGCCGTATACACCTCAACAGAATGGAGTTGCTGAACGAAAGAACAGGTCACTCATGGAGATGGCGAGGTGCATGGTCAAGAGTCAGGCTTTACCTCACAGTTTCTGGCTTGAGGCTGTCATGTGTGCAGCATATGTACTTAACAGGTGTCCCACTAAAGCGCTGCAGTCTATCACTCCATATGAGGCTTGGCATGACCGCAAGCCATCTATTGCTCATCTGCGTGTTTTTGGTTGTTTGGCATATGCACTAGTGCCTGAACAACATCGCAGAAAATTGGATGATAAGGCAGTAAAATGTATTTTTGTTGGGTACAGTTCTGAAAGTAAAGGCTATCGTCTGTATCGTCCACAGACTAAACGCATTCTGGTTAGCCGTGATGTTGTCTTTGTGGAAGATGCTATTCAGCCATTGCTTTCATGTACTAAGGAGACATCTGTTAGCTCCAAAGACATGTATGATACTTTGATGCCTCTTTTTACAGGTGGACAATCTAGTGCTGGTCCTAATGAGACAACTTCTCAGCCTTTGCAGGTTTCATATGATGATGCAGATCATTCTATTTCTGATGCAAATTTACATGATGCACTTGTTGATGAGAGAGCTGATATTGAGCAGGCAAAAACTATGCCAAAATGGCTGGTGCAGACTTTGCGTGATAGCAAATTAGATGCACCTTTGTCATATCGTACTCGTTCAGGCTCTCATAGTGCCTCCTTTGCATTTGATTGCTATGCTATGGCTGTGTTTAGTCTCTGTGATGAGAATGAACCTGTTTCTTTTGAGAAGCAGAATTCAGAAAATTGGATGGCTGCTATGCAATCTGAATATGATGCTATAATGAAGAATGGTACATGGTCTTTATGTGACTTGCCTCCTGGCAAGAAGGCCATTGGCACTAAGTGGGTATACAAGCTGAAGTGTAAACCTGATGGTACAGTTGACAGGTATAAGGCTAGGCTTGTTGCAAAGGGTTATGCGCAGGAAAGAGGCATTGATTTTGATGAGACCTTTGCACCTACATGCCGTATGACTACTGTTCGGAGCATTTGTGCACTTGCAGCCCATCATGGTTGGAATGTACATCAGTTGGACATTAAAACAACATTTCTGAATGGTGACTTGCATGAAGAAGTGTATGTTTTTCAGCCCCGTGGCTTTGTGCAGAAAGGGCATGAAGACCAGGTGTACCGGTTAAAGAAGGCATTATATGGTTTAAAGCAAGCACCACGTGCTTGGTATGAGAAGATACATGCCTATCTGGTTGCACATGGTTTTGAGAACAGTCCAACTGAAAGCACCTTATATGTTAAGCGTGCTAATGATGTGCTTCTGATCATTGTTGTCTATGTTGATGACATGCTGCTCACTCGTCCTATTGAGAAGCATATTGCTGATTTCAAGGCTGATTTGCATGCCTCATTTGAGATGTCTGATTTGGGGCATTTGCATCACTATTTGGGCATTCAGTTTATGCAAGTTGATGGTGGAATGGCTTTGTGTCAAACGAAATATATTGACACATTATTGCAGCGTTTTGGCCTTGAAGACTGTAAGCCTATTGCCACTCCTATGGAGACAGGTTTACGATTGAGTCTTCATGATGCTGGAGATGCATTTGATGCTGTTCTCTATCAGCAGGCTATTGGATGCTTGATTTACTTATGCATTACTCGGCCAGATATTCAGTTTGCTGTCTCATAGATGAGCAGGTTTATGCATTGCCCAGGAGTCACGCATTGGAAGGCGGTTAAGCGCATCTTTCGCTACTTGAGTGGTACTCGGCTACTTGGGTTGTTTTATCCCAAGGGGGGATCACTACCGCCAGATTTGCATGCTTTTTTTTACTCAGATTGGGCTGGTTGCTATGACACTCGTGTGTCCACCAGTGGTTTTTGCTTCATCCTTGGTAGCTCATATATATCTTGGTTGAGCAAGAAGCAGCCTACTGTGGCAACTTCCAGTTGTGAGGCTGAGTATAGGGAAGCTTTCACAACGACTGTTGAGTGTGTGTGGCTCAAACGCCTTATGTCTGATTTGGGTGTTGGCCAATCTTCTGCCACCACCATCTTCACTGACAGTCAGAGCGCATTGGCAGTTGCAAGGAACCCTGTGTTCCATGCTCACACTAAGCACATTGAGGTGCATTATCACTATGTCAGGGAGAGGTTCTCTGCTGGGGAGATCAGCTTGGCATATGTGCCCACGCAGGAGAACATTGCAGACCTTTTCACGAAGGCTCTGCCTAGGGAGAAGTTTGAAGCTTTCCGCAAAGCTTTGGGCTTACTTCCTTTTGTGGAGTGATTTCCACATAGTTTGGCACTTCCTTATCCATGAGTGCCAGCTCCTTGTTCACTGCATCACTCTGAGGGGGGATTTGTTGATATATTTAGGTAGTGATGTGTGTGAACATACTAGGACCGCCGGGGCACTTTTTTCCCTCTTTAGGAGGTTTTTTTCCCCCGGCTTGTATATACGCCTATTTCCCTAATGGGCTACTTATCTTTGTACATTCTCTAGTAATACATTCAGTATTGTGTGTTTGTGCTCCAAGCTTCTTCTTCTTCCTTGTGCTGTTCGCGTGCTTCCGCAGACATCTATCTCCAACATCATTGACTTATCAAATGTGTAAAGTTTTTTATAAAACTTTGCACAAGGTGTCGCCTACAATTTGCACACCTCCTCCAAGTTAAAACACTTCAAAAGACTCAGTAGATCTTGAGAAATGAATTTAACAAGTCACCTATGTCTAAAACTGTTCTTCTGAGAAGTCAATTCAGATACCTATAACTTCTAACACTTGATTCTCTCAATCTAGAACTCATTTATGCAAATGCTTTTAGCCACAGGTAGATTACCTTCCAACTTAAAGATTGAGTGCTTGCTTGCTCAAAACTTTACACTGTGGAAGGAGAACTCACCAAAATATTAGCATCAAATTTTGCACCTCCTGCAACTTCTCTTGTTTCCAATTACACATGTAAATGTTCCTACACTCAATTCTCTTAGCCTGATCACAATTAGAAGCTGAAAATTTGTACACAGGTCAATCAACTATAGACTTAGACTTGTACAAAAGCATTTCACAAAAGATTCAACACAGAAGGAGAATACTCAGAAAGATCGGGCGCCACATTTTCCATTTTTGAGAAAATTTACATCTGAGTGATGAGAGAGATTCTACTCACTTCTAGAGTGTCTAAATGACATCTAATTCTCATCCAAACTTGTTCTCATATAATCTCTCATACTTTCCCCGACATTTTCTTTGTATATATATAGGCAAATATTTACAAGCTCATAACTAAACAAAGGCATAAGTGAGCTAACTTCAAAATAATGTACATATGTGTACACATCTTCATCTTCTCAATATGCACTTCCTTCATGCTTCATAACTTGATCTTTTCTTTAGTCCTTGACTTCAATTCTTCATAAAACCTTCAATTGTTGATTGCCCTGCACCAACAGCTCCCCCTCAATCATCAATTAAGGTTTTCTCTATCTTCTTTATGCCTGCCATGTCTTTGAATCTCTGTAGATTTGGTCCATCCAAGCTTTTGGTTATCATATCAGCTATCTGATCTTTTGTTGAAGTATGTATGACTTCAATCTCTTTATCCATCACCTTCTCTCTTAGAAAGTGATACTGAATCTCTATATGTTTAATCCTGGCATGAAAAACAGGATTAGCAGCTAAATACAATGAACTCATGTTATCTCCATGAATAGTGGGTGTACTCTGAGTGATGTCAAGACTCTTCATGAGAGTTTTTAGCCATATGACTTCCTTTGCAGCTTACACCATACCTTTATACTCTGCTTCTGTAGATGACAAAGCAATTGTGTGTTGCTTCTTTGAACACCATGAAATTAACTTATCTCCCACATAACACAAGTATCCATAAGTTGACCTCCTATAATCAGGATTACCTTCCCAATCTGTATCACTATAAATCTTGATGTTTGTATCTGATGTAAAACCATAATACAAACCCTCTTTGAGTGTACCCTTAATATACTTCAACACTCTTTGACCTGCAATCCAATGTTCTTTCCTAGGACAATGCATGAATTGAGACAATACTCCAACTGCATATGACAAGTCAGGCCTAGTTAAAGTAGCATAGATCAGACTACCAACCAAACTTTGATATAGCTTCATGTCCTTGAACTCTTCTCCTCCATATCTGCCCAATTTGTGATTCACTTCCATTGGAGTAGGTGCTACCCTGCAATCATTCATTTTAAACTTGATCAACAAGTTTTTCAAATACCTTTCTTGAGTTACATACACTCCATGTTGAGTGTATGAGATCTCCATGCCCAAGAAATATGACAAATCTCCCAAGTCACTGATCTTGAACTCTTTCTCCATTTGCTTCTTTAGGCCTTGAATGCCTATCTCATCTGTACCTGTAAGAATTATATCATCAACATATATGCACATGTAAATGAACCCATCTTCACTTGCTTTAACAAGCAAGCTACTATCTGCTTTAGATACTTGGAAACCAAGTTCTTTCACAAGTCTATAATTCCATGCCCTTGGGGCCTGCTTCAAGCCATACAAAGCTCTCTTGAGCTTGCACACATGATCTGGATACCTTGCATCTCTGAATCCTTGTGGTTGCTCCATGAAAACATCATCTGAAATATAACCATTTAGAAAAGCATTCTTCACATCTAGTTGACATAACTTCCCACCTTTACATGCAGCAATAACTATGAGTGTCCTGATGGTTGTCATCTTTGCCACAGGACTATAGGTCTCATCATAATCTATACCATATGTCTGAGCAAAACCCTTCACAACAAGTCTAGCTTTATACCTAGACACACTTCCATCTGCAAACCTCTTTGTCTTGTAGACCCATTTGCATCCAATGATCTTCTGACTATTTGGTTTAGGAACCAAATCCCAAGTCTCATTCTCCATCAATGCATCATACTCTTCTTGCATAGCTTTCTCCCAATTTTCCTTACCTTTTGCCTCTTCATATGTAGAAGGGTCTTCATTTGCCTTTATCATATAAGCATAATCTTTGGTAACCAAAAAAGAAGTGTCATAGCTATACCTTGTAGGTTGCCATTTGTGTCTTGATGACCTTCTGAGTTCTCCACTTCTTGAGGTTTCTGGCTCATCAGATTCTGGATCAAACCTTGGCACTTCTTCAACTTCAATCTGTACTTCATTATTCTCTTCTTCATCAAATATCTGAACCTTTGATTTACCTTTCTTTTGATTCACAACTTCTTCATCACCTGCATAAATATTGATTGTACCTGCATACCAAGTACCTTGTTCATCAAATGTAACATCCTTTGACACTAGGAATTGTTTTGTGGATGGATTCCACAACCTATATCCCATCTGTTTATCATCATATCCAATAAACACATACTTTTCAGCTTTAGGTTCCAATTTGTGCCTTAATTGAGATGGCACATATGCATATGCCAAACATCCAAATACTTTGCAATGATCTAGAGTAGGTCTCTTACCCCACCATGCCTCATATGGTGTCATACCCTGCAAAGCTTTACATGGTAACCTATAAACCAAATAAGTAGTTGTGTTTATAGCCTCAACCCACAAGTAATTTGGGCAATTTTTCTCCTTCATCATGGATCTTGCAAACTCAACAAGAGTTCTATTCCTCCTTTCTGCTACACCATTTTGTTGAGGAGAGTACCTGCAAGTAATTTCCCTTTTTATACCGGCATTCCATAAGTAACCACTGAACTTATTAGAGAAATACTCTCCCCCTCCATCTGACCTTAGTCTCTTCAACTTATGACCTGTAATTCTCTCTGCATACACATGATAATGTTTGAATGTATTGAATACCTCTGACTTATCTTTGATCACATAAATAGCGATCCATCTGGTAGCATCATCAACATAAATCACATAATACCTTGAGCCATTGATACCGAAATCCTTTGATGGTCCCCACACATCTGTGTGTACCAATTCAAGCTTCTCTGAATACATAAAACCATGCTTGGAATAAGATTTCTTATGAGCCTTACCTAATTGACATGCCTCACATCTGTATGTCATATCTTGACCTGCAACATTAGGCAATCCAAGCACTGAACCATTATTAACCATATCTTTGATACCTCTTTCATTAAAATGTCCAAGCCTTTTGTGCCAAAGATCTAATTCAGAGATCTTATATCCTCCATAAGTGAACAAGGCATGACCAACATTGCCTTGGATCTTCAATATGAACAATCTTCCTTCTTTCTTCCCTGAAACAATTTGTTTATACCCATTGCTAGGGTCTTCCACAAACACTCCTTCATTAGTGAACCTAACTTCATAACCTTTTTCAACAATTTGGCATACACTTATTAGATTCTTAGGAATTGTAGGAACATACAAAACCTTACTCAAGAGAGTACTACCATCCTTGGCCTTCACTGATCCAATTGACTTCACATTGTGCTTTGTATTGTCACCTGTTTGAACTACATGATTAGTTATCTTATTCTCCAAATCAGTCATTAAAGCTATGTTACCACTCAAGTGATTGCTACACCCTGAGTCAATGTAGAAGACTCTTTGGTCTTCACTTTGCCTTCTAATGCGGGATGGAATGGGAAGTGGCAAAACTAGTGGGGTTTGTACATGGGCTTCTGTCGTTAAATCAATGGTTGCTAGAGTAGTTAGGGGTGTGGTGGTGGTGATGACTTGAGTTGAAACTTGGGCAAATATGCTTGCTTCTAATATCCTAATGGATATCTAGATGTTCTTACCAGACCATTGTTGGTTGTGGATGCATCGTTCATCGTACTATACTCGATGCTTTGTAACATGTAATCCAATGTTTCTATGCCATCACAAGTGTTTGTTAAAATTCATAATGATTCAATGAGTTGTTGTTATAGTTCTTTTTCTTCAAGGAGTTGTGCCATGAGTACATGGCTTCTTCGTACTACAAGTCTTCCTCTAGCTTGTACACTTTACATCATTTGTCATAATCTTTAGAGTTCAACTTTACAATACCAATCATGTCTCCCTTGATTCCTTTGTGTGGAGTTAGTGATTGTGTGAGTGATGAGTGTGTGATGTAGTGAGAATTTTGCAGACCTCGATCTCCAACATCTTCTACCCATTTGGTGAGATAATCTATTTCCATGATGATATCTTTGGCATTTGAACTCTTAGCAAAGGGATTACAAGGACCTACAAAGGTTGTTCCCCACTT
Organism: Ceratopteris richardii; assembly: GCA_020310875.1. Taxonomy (NCBI): domain Eukaryota; kingdom Viridiplantae; phylum Streptophyta; class Polypodiopsida; order Polypodiales; family Pteridaceae; genus Ceratopteris; species Ceratopteris richardii. The sequence continues at coordinate 120,951,902 of CM035406.1, forward strand.
TGAGAATGCACATCCTTCCATCATGGGTCTCAGTGGCATCTCATCCTTGCGGATTGGATATTGTGTCCTTTGACATGTGTCACACCTCTTCACATAGATATGAGCATCCATATAAAGACTAGGCCACCAAAGACCTGAGAAAAAAATTTCCTTGATCCCTCGGCCAGGTCCAAAGTGTCTCTTGGAACACCTTGGTGTGCAATTTCTAAGATCTTCATGTATTCACTTTCATGTACTCACAGCCTCATATATCGGTTTCATCCCCTTGTATATAGATTATTTCCCATGAGTGTATAGAGCCTCGTGCTCTAGACTTCTTTGTCGAGCTAAGGGCATTTCTTGAGAGAGAGAGAGTTTGTTTCCCTCACAAAGGATTGCTCCAATTAGGTATTAACGATAGTTGATGCAAAGTAGCATGTCCAATACGGGATCTGTCAATACAATTTGAACAATCCTTGAACAATGTATAAACATCTACTTCCATTGTTGCCCAATACACGCCTAATAGTTTCAAAGTCTGTATAATCTTGTGTTTGGAATTATGTTGTCCTAATGCACCTACATGTGCTAATTGCAACCACTTATCTATTGGGTTCTTGGGTCCAAATGTGAGGATATGCATTAGTTTTTTCGCCCATTCTAGGAATACTTCCAAATTGAACAAGTAAGCATCAAGAAGTTCATCTCATACTCCTTGCGGTGATTCTCCCAAAGTAAGCCTAGAAAGGTGATCTACACTAAGGTGAGTCTTACCCTTCCCCATGACTACTTCAAAATTATACTCCATATACTATGCCTAATCCTTCTCTTTTTGTGCTCATATAATTTTTTTTCATGAAATTCAATTGCCTACTTGCATATGCAATGGGAAGGTTAATGTGCCCTTCAACTATTGGTTGTGCTAGCACACATCCAATAGAGAAATTGGAAGCATCCACATGAATATGGAATGGCTTATTCCAACCTAGCATTGTCCAAATTGGGGTTGAGCACAATCGTCTCTTCAGCTCATTGAAAGATATGTCACATTCTTCACTCCATTCAAAGTTGTTCAAAATGTTATACAGAGGCTTTGCAATTACCGCATACATATGGATAAACCATTGATAATATCCACAATGACCCATGAAAACTTGTTCTTCCTTGATTGTCTTTGGTCTTGGTAATTTTGCAATGGCTCTCACCTTATCATTGTCTGTTGAGATACCATTCTTTGACACTATATGTCCTCAAATCTTGCCTTCAGTGACCATGAAAGCACACTTTTTTGGGTTCAAGTAGACTTAATAATTACAACATTTATCAAAGAACTGTCTGAGCTCTAGAATATGCGTTTTTCATATGTGAGAATATGTGCATAGATCATCCACATATAATTCTAAGTTCTTCCTCAAGAAGTCCTTGAACACATGAAACATCAGCCTTTGAAATGTAGCAGGTGCATTGGTCAGCCCAAATGGCATCACACGGAATGCAAACATACCCCATTCAATGGCAAAAGCCATTCTATGTTGATCCTTATTGGCATACAAGTCATAAGAAGAGCATACATGTATAACGGAGCAGTCATGCATAATAAGCCAACAAGGCCCAATCATTTTTTTCCAAAACTATTTCCAACTCAAGTGATTTTTATCAATACACACACATTGTAAATCCTATTTTTGGTAGAAAAGACTCCATTTTGTTCAAGCAGAGGAGTCCTCAAGCTTGAGGAGTATTAGAATTAGCTACATACCAATTTTCATAATTTTTAGACTCCATTTGAGCCCTCAAATAGGCTCTAGAACCTAATTTTTAACTAGGCCGGACAGTAGGTCTGGACAAGGCCAAAGCTAGTCAAAAAACTATTAAAAGAGCTAGAAAGCTCATTTTTGAGGTTAGATTGTTTTGTAATTTCAGCTTATGTAAGAGAATTTTTGACTAATGCAAAGAACTCCATTGTTCTTCTCCTTGTTCTTGCCTTGTGTGCGCATGTGTGTGTATGTGTGTGCATGTTTGTGTGCTTCTCACTCACAGACTTGTGCCATCACTTGCTCATAGTCTTCATACTAGTCCTCACGTCTCCACGGATTGACAATTATGAGGTGGATCTCCTCACGTTGGTACTTGTCATTGTGCTAGACTGACACCAAATTTGGCACCATTGCCGGGGAGAGAGCTTCGAGGACGAGCGTGTGATGGTAAGACATAGAGTTGAGACATTGGAGTCATAGGTAATATCCTTTCTTTTGCATATTTTTCTTCTTTTGTTTCTTGTTTTTTCATCACCATCATCATCCTCACCATCTCCCACCTCCATCTCCATCTTCACAAAAATTTCAATTTTCGTTCATATTCCACTCCCCACCTCATTTTCCTCATTTCACTTGTGAGAGAGAGCGAAAGAGAGCTTGCGTGCTATCTGTTTCTGTGTGTTTTTTGAGCTTTTGCTACAGGAACTAGTTGTACCACCATCTCCAGTAGCTTGCATAGGTATGATAAAACTATGCACAAGTCTTGAGACGACAACCTCTGTCTATCGCGATAGACAGAAAAACTTAGTATTTTTTGAATGCATGCTTGGCACGATAACCTACACCATTAGAGCACTCCAAATCACTAGAAGTTTCAAAAAAATTTGTGTTTTTTCAGTCTATCGTGACAAACACTGTCTATCGCGACAATCAGCACCCCACGACAAAGGCAGTCTATCGCGATAGACAGAGCCCACGACAGACGACAGACTCAGTCTATCGTGACATACACTTGTCTATCGTGACAAACAGAGACCCATGATAGACACTATTGCTCTAGCACAATGGTGAGAACCACATTAAGAAGCTCCACCTCCTTAATAGAGATAGGAGTGATATGAAGATCGTGATGTGAAATGTAGTGAGAGGCATAGAGATGCACACACACAATAAAGAGACAAGCAAGACACAATGGAAGGTAGGAAAATGGACTCTATTACTCAAGATCTCAATTACAAGCTCAAAATAGCTCTAAGCTCACACTAACCAACCTCAAAAATGAGCTCTCTAGCTCTTTTTATAGATTCTAGACTAGTTTTGACCGGTTTCACATCTAGTGACCAGAATAGTTAAAAAATAGGTTCTAGGTGCTATTTGAAAGGGTAAACGGTGTCTAAAAATAGCCAAAATTGGTAGTCTCGTTCTACCTAAGCTCCTCAAGCTCGAGGACTCCTCGGCTTGCACAAAATGGAGCTCCACCTCCTTAATAGAGATAGGAGTGATATGAAGATCGTGAATGTGAAATGTAGTGAGAAGCATAGAGATGCACAAACACAATAAAGAGACAAGCAAGACACAATGGAAGGTAGGAAAATGGACTCTATTACTCAAGATCTCAATTACAAGCTCAAAATAGCTCTAAGCTCACACTAACCAACCTCAAAAATGAGCTCTCTAGCTCTTTTTATAGATTCTAGACTAGTTTTGACCGGTTTCACATCTAGTGACCGGAATAGTTAAAAAATAGGTTCTAGGTGCTATTTGAAAGGGTAAACGGTGTCTAAAAATAGCCAAAATTGGTAGTCTCGTTCTACCTAAGCTCCTCAAGCTCGAGGACTCCTCGGCTTGCACAAAATGGAGCTCCACCTCCTTAATAGAGATAGGAGTGATATGAAGATCGTGAATGTGAAATGTAGTGAGAAGCATAGAGATGCACAAACACAATAAAGAGACAAGCAAGACACAATGGAGGTAGGAAAATGGACTCTATTACTCAAGATCTCAATTACAAGCTCAAAATAGCTCTAAGCTCACACTAACCAACCTCAAAAATGAGCTCTCTAGCTCTTTTTATAGATTCTAGACTAGTTTTGACCGGTTTCACATCTAGTGACCGGAATAGTTAAAAAATAGGTTGTAGGTGCTATTTGAAAGGGTAAACGGTGTCTAAAAATAGCCAAAATTGGTAGTCTCGTTCTACCTAAGCTCCTCAAGCTCGAGGACTCCTCGGCTTGCACAAAATGGAGCTATAAATTACAAAAAGGGTTTTTTCTATGTTACATATGATACAATAGTGATGAAAATCACTGTTGAGGGTTTTGAAAAGTATTTTGAAACATATTTGTTTGAAAAAATAATTCGACTGACTCCCTGCTACTTCATTGTGCTTTGTCTTCACATGCTTCCTCGATGTTTGTGCCTCTGGCTACTGCCAACACCCCCCTCCCTCTCGCTTCTATCGTCCTCGACAGAACCTTGTTGTGGGGTTTGTCGAATATAACTCTGTAGTAGGTCATGAGTGAGGGTGTGTTCTGAAATGCGGATACCTCTTGCAAGATCGGCTTCAAGCTTCTCCTAATCGATGGGTTGAGGTTCCTCTGGTGGTGGGAGTCTGTAATGTGTGGAGTACACCAGTTGTTCACGAGCAAATAATTGTAGTAGATGTGTAGGCCTGCTTATGAACACCTCTGAGTGATACTCCCAAAAATTGGTAGTGAACATTTCTTCGAAGGTTTGCTTATAGCATGCCGGTAAGTATTTGATTCGATAGTGCCAGGCATAACACACCTAGACCGATGGTGTCGTACTCATGTCATATGCTAAATCTTGATTTCCATGCTCGAAACCTGGGGTGTTTACGTGCGGTGCCTTGACGCGACGGAAGACTTTGAATACCATCTGCATCATGTCAAATATTTTGACAGTCATATGCACTGCTATATCATCCATTCGTCGTAAGCGAGGGAGCTAGTGGCAAATAGTTGCCATCATATAGCCTACTGTGGGTGGTCCTGTGGGTGGCCTCAAAATATGGGTAATTAAGCCAATCCTGGCATTGCTTGTTGTTCTGTACTTTAATGGCAAATGCCTTCCAGGAGCGGCATCTTGGCATGGGTCCCCAACATGGATTATACTTCAAGTGGAGAGGTGCCTTGGCCCATGTGCTCATCATCTCGGGATATTCCTGTAATAGATCCTGGAGCCAAGTTGGTTGATATATTTCTCCTCTCAGCGCATCTCTCAGAAAGTCTTCAGGCTCAAACTGAGTTGCGTGGGAGGGTTTCTTGCCTGTTTCCTTTTCGGTTTCCAGTAGATAATCTGCCATTAACATAATATACGGCTTTTATTGTAGCTCGTGCCCAGATATGTACCTGCGGGGGGCCAAGTGAGCAAAGTAAGGTGATTGTAATATTCGTTCTTCAATCATTGTCATTGCATGTAACTATGCTTCCACACGTGCTGAGTGGGTTGTGCCAAGTTCTTCAACCATCTTCATCCATGTGGGAGTAGGAAGCTCAAAAGTTTTCTGGCCTTCGACTGTGACGCATTCGCCTAGGATGGGTTGGGGTTCATATGCTTCTTCAAAAGTGTCCTCCACCGGGATAGTCACTGTTTCTTCATCTGTTGGTAGTTCCGGTGGGGATTCTGGCCTAGGGGGTGCTTCATATGCGGCTATCTGTGTTTGAAGAGTTAAGACCTGGGCCCGTAGAGCGTTGAGTTCCTCGATGATTTCAGTAGGTGGGGCCGTAGGAGTGGTTGGTGCTTGCTGTACAGGTGCTCGTAACTCCAATAGCTTGTGTTCTTTTTTGAGATTCTGGTAGTCCTCATTCATACTATCATATTCCTCTAATAATTTGACATGATCTTCCAATAACATCTTCATGGATTCGGAGGGGACAGCTTTGAAACGATTGGGACTCAGCGGTTCATCCGGTTGATCTAGAGCAGCTTCCAAGTTTTCTCTGTTTTGTTCCTGTAGACGTTGGTTCTCTTCTTTAGCTGCTGCCAAGTGGCATTTGAGCAATCCCATGTTTCTCGTAAGCGTCGCATTGCAAATAGTCTAAGCCCGCAACAAGTTGTCAATATCAGTGATGGCCTCTTTCGTCTTTTGTTCACTTTCGAGTTCAAGTTTGTGATAGGCCTCGCGTAGCTCTTGGTAGCGGGTGTTAAGCGATGCATTCTCTATTGATAATGAATTTAGCTGGGACTGTAGATCGTTCGTTGTCTGCTGCAGCGTCTGGTAACTAGTTCTAAGAGATGCAAACTCATCTCGCACTTGGGTCATGCATGTGAACATCTGATGAAATGTAGTGTCGATGGTGGGTGATAAAATTAATGGTGTAGTGAATGTAGATGCTGTGTGTGTGGGTGTTGATGCAAGGGGAAAGGGAAATGGGGATGGGAACGTGAATGCAGTGGTGATTGTGGAAAAAAGTGATGAGCCTAAATATGGTGGTGCAATGGGAGATGTGAGTGGTGGTGCGGTGGGAGGTGATATGTCCATGTCACTAGATGTGGTGTCGAGTGCCGTGACTGTGAATAGTGGAGTGATAGTGGGTGCGTGCGTGGGTGTAAATACAGGATTTACAAAAGTTGCTAAATAATGTATAGATGGGGTCTCTTGTACTGCTTGATGGAGAGGGGAAAGAGGAATTATAATGGGTCAAGGAGGTGAAACTGGGGAAAAAGTCAATGGAGGTGGAAATGGAAATAGGTGTCTTGGAGGTGTGGGGAAGGAAGGGAAGGATGGATGGAGAAATGGACTTGATGGGAGGGTGGAAGTCCTAGGGGGTAGACTAGGTTGTGTAGGTGCAAAAATAGTGGGAGGAATGGAGGCGACAAAGGCTTCTGCTACTGCACTGTCGAAGGATGTGGAGGGTCTGGGAGAGGCAGGGTGTATAGGAGAGACTGGAGGGATGGGAGGTGAAAGAGAAGCGATTGGGGTGGTGGGTACCTTGACAACTGTGGTGGTCTATACAGTAGAGGTGTGAGGCGGGGAGTCGATAATGATCATTTCTTCTGCCAAAGATTCTTCAAGGAGCAGACGTGCTTCCCTAGCCTGTTCTGAAGATTGGCCATCTATTGGCACATGAATGTATTGACCTGGTTTAGATAATAATCGAACTCGATGTGGGTCAAACTACGGAAGTGGTTTTCTCTGCAAATATCTTAACGCTTCATTTGTGCCTACTGACTTAACTAGTTCTCTGAAGCCTTTGATGTATGCCTCTTCGAAGCCTCCTATGACTAGTTCTTATTCTATAAGCGCTTGGCTTTCTTCCTTTGATAGCTTTTTATGCGCTCAAACTTTTCCATGGTGCGATATAATTTCTTGATCGCCAAGGTGTAGCCCGCTGCTTCAAATGTTTCATCTTCATAAGTGCTAGTGTCACCTTGGGTATCAGTGTGTTGGTCTTGTTCATCCGTTTTCACATTCTCTTGGGAGTCATGAGTGCCCTGGCTAGCTTCGTCATCTCCATCATCATCTGTTTCTGTCCTTTCTTCTTTCGAGTTGGATACAACTTGTCCTTGTTGTTGATCAGGAGGAATGGTAGGGTATCTTGGTCGTACATATTCTTGAGAGAAAAACTGTCCTTTGGAAAACTGAAATTCATTTGAAAAGGCATCTGGCATTTCAAAATCAAATGTTGTATCTGTTGGTTCTGCTTCTAGGTTGGATATAGGAAAAGAAAACGCTTCCGCACCAATAGTGGTGGGAATTTCTGTTGTAGTGGTGGTAGGTTCTTAGACAGTGGTAGCCTGAGAAGTAGCTGCACTGGTTGTGCCTTCTGTAATAATTGGTCATGACAGGCATATGTGAATGGGTTGTACAGTTGTAGGGGCTTCCATAGGAGACTGTTCTGGAGAGGGTTGCGATGATGGTGACTTTGGAACTTGTAGGCATGGAATGGTTCCTCTCATTCGCTTCCCTGCTCATCCCTTGCTAGTTTTTCTGGCTTTCTTGGCCTTCCCTTTAAATGTCTTCAAATCTTCACTCGTCATTGCACGCTCTATCGGCAGGTCGTATGCCAAACACATATATATGATTCTTGTGAGAGCGCAGCATCCATGGATAACCTTTTTTCTTTCCCATCGCTGTTGTGCTAGGTACAATTGATCAATGATCCAACTGGCGAGGTCTACTGTCTGTGGTCCTATACAAGATAAATACAGTCCAAACCAAATGCGTTTGTGGGGCATGGTGAATCGATCCTGAGCTGGGAATGCGAAATGTTGCATACAGATTCTTAGGGGCTTAGATAGCTCAGGTGTGATTGCTGAAATATCTTCCCATTTAGTAACATCACCACGCTTCATAGGCTCTGGAATTAGCCTTTCTCGCTCTTTCGGTGTGTGCGTTCCATGTATTTTGATTGTAGTTCTAATCAAATCTTTAGAAAGATAAAACTTCTTAAATGGTGGGTCATTTACTAAGGACAGCAAAATGAAAGTGCCTGGCAAGTCCTTGTTCTCAGAAGCAATCAATGTGGTTACCAAGTAGTAGCATCTATAAAAATCTGCTTTGGGCAATGGATCACTGAAGTATTCTGTGAAGCCTACTCTCACCCAAACATGCTTTAAGTCTTCTGTATTTTGGAGTGCTTCAAAATCTCTGGAGAAGAACTGATACTTTCCCCACTTACTATTGTCAAAGGTCAGATTGGCATTGAAAATAAAATCTGCATCAGCCAAAGGTCCTCCTAAACCTTGAAACCAATGAGAATTGCGATGAACTTTTTCCATGTACCCCCCTAGGTGGATCATCAATGGGCATCGGTCTTGGGAATCCCTGAAATTTTGGGGGTTGTTCTGTGGGATATGGCTCAGCCAGTAATTCACCAATATTTGCCAAGGTTACACTGGGGCCAGCTTTAGGTGGTCCTTCTGCCTGCATGATGAATGATGCGAGTGCAGAGAAGATCTGCTACAAAAGATTAGCACATTAGTATGGAAATTTATCATGATTCCATTAAAGTGAGAGAGCAATCCCTTTCCATAACCGATGTGTAACCCGTGTAGCCGAGTGTTGTGAGGTGGTTTATGGAATGATGTTTGCAAAACTAGTGCAGGTCTCTAGATGCAGGGTTGTGTGTGGATTTGTACAAGGTTGATGAGATGTTATTCCAATAGGGGAAAATCAGTTGACATTTTCTTGTTTGGCCCCTATCCATCGGCAAGCTCTCATAGGTTGACTTTGGAGAGAGCGTGCTTGGCCGAGGAATCTGCCCAAAGTTCTTCCAGTCCTCCGTCACAAGCGTTTCATAGGGTCTAGGGTTACATACCTCAGGCGGAGTGTTGTTAGGGAAGTCAAGCGGTATCACTTGCTGCTGATCTAAGGTTCCAATCTGCAAGTAGCCTTTTCTAAGATTTAGGTCCACTAAGTGATTGTATAGCCAATCTTGGCCAAGGATTAGGGGTTCTATCAGGTCGTCATCATGGCATACTAGTAGCTTCACTGTCATAATTACATCGTGTATGAGGATAGGAAGGTCCACCTCGCCCATGCAAGGGGTTTCCATGCCTCGTAGCCCTATGAGGTAAGCCTCAATTGGCTGCATTTCTATTCTTGAGTCCTTATAGTGGGAACATCTAATCGCACTAGTCACAGCACCTGAGTCAATTAAAGCCTTGAGCTCGTGGCAAGGGTTGTCGTGCTCTAGCCTGACTGTAACGAATGGTCTCCTATCCACTATGCTAGGATGAGTGGTTGACTTTACTTGACACATGGCCATGGGATATCTGGGTGTTGTTTCCAGATGGTTATAATGTTCTCTCCCTAGTCCTTGTCTTCTTAACTTCATGTGCTTAATGCGTTCTATAACTTCTGCCTGAGCTTCAGCTCGTATTCTATTTTCTTCCTCCTTACGCTTCTTTGCCAACGTGAATCGTCTAAGCATATCCTTAAGTAAGAGGTTCTTGGTATAGCCTGACTCTACAACCACTAATGTAATTAGGCATTATGTCTCCTTCTAGGGTGGATAATTGTACTGCTCCACTTGTCGAGAGTTTGTTAATAATCATAGGTCCATAATTGCGCTTTTCTAGTTTCCGTGTGTGTTGTTTCTTCGTATATACTAGGACTAAATCTCCTTCTTTTAAGCCTTTATCTTTCACATGTGCATCGAAATAGGCTTTTTGTCGCTTCTTTGCTGCATATATGCCTGCTGCTGCTTTCTGCTTGGTTTCTCCTAATCGTTCCAAGTCCATTATCCTTGCTGATAATTCATGGCCAATCCACTGATGTTCTTGTGCAACCTTAAGGGTCGATATCAAGAAGTTCAAAGGAAGCACAACGTTCTAACCAAAAACCATGTGAAAGGGAGTTGCATTGAGTACGATCTTGTAGGCCACTCGATATGCCCAAACAGCGTGGTGTAACTGTTTGTCCCAATTTGAACATTTATTGTTCACGAGTTTCATCAGTACATTACAAAGGATCTTGTTAGTACTTTCTGCTTGACCATTGGCCTGAGGATGATATGGTGCGGATTTCTTGTGAATCACCATAAAATCCTGTAACAAATATTTAATGACTTGGTTTAGAAAGTGAGTTCCTCGATCGCTCACTAGCTCTATAGGCAATCCATTTGTAAAGACATTTTCAAATGAGAATTTTGCAATCGTGTGTGCATCATTCTTTTTTGTGGCCTTTGCCCTCTACCCATTTGGTAAGATAATCCATGGCAACAATAATGTATTCAGCATGTGTACCTTTTGCAGGGGGTTAATGGGTCCTACAAAGTCTATACCCCACTTTGAAAATGCACATCCTCCCATCATGGGTTTCAATGGCATTTCATCTATGCAAGTAGGAAACTGGGTTCTCTGACACAAATCACATCTCTTAACATAGGTATGTGCATCCATGTGAAGAGTGGGCCACCATAATCCTACAAAGAGGATGGCTTTCATTACCCTATCGGGGCCAAAATGACCTCATGCAACACCTTGGTGTGCAGTCTTTAGTATGCTCAAATAATCGATTTCATGAACACATTGTCTTAAGTATCCATCTCTTCCTCGTTTGTATAGATTGTCACCAATAAGTGAATATTCTTGAGCTTCCTGCTCTAGACTTCGTTGTCGTGCTAAGGTCATTCCTTGACGGAATGTTTTTGTCCTCAAGTACGTCACTAAAGGTTCACTCCAGTCTGGTGTGAGAGACACGTGATATGACGTAGCATATTCTACTGGTGGTCTTTCACAACAAACAGGGCATTCTTTACACAACTTGTAGATGTTTGCTTCCATAAAAGGCCAATATACTCCTAGTCTATGCAGAGTCTGCAATGTACGATGTCTTGAATGATGTTGTTTTAGTGCACCTATGTGTGCTAAATGCAACCAATTCGCATGTTCTAATTCATCTACACAACAAGCAAGAATCTTTTGATTATCCTGTTTGTATATGCTTCCTGCTATTATTTGATATCTTTGAGACTTGGTAATCTCTCCTTCCTTGATCCTTATCCTAGGATTCTTGGGTCCATATGTGAGAATAGGGACAATAGGCTTAGCCCATTCTGGTACTATCTCAAGGTTAAACAAATATGCATCGGGTAATTCATCAGCTATTCCTTGAGGAGCTTCTCCCGTGGTTAATCTTGAAAGGTGGTCAGCTCTAAGATGTGTCTTTCCCTTCTTGACTACTACTTCAAAGTCATACTCCATGAGCAATAGAAACCAATGTATTAATGGTCCTGTGTTACATGGCTTGTTGACTAAGTACAATAACGCTTGATGATCTATAAAGAACTTGAATTTATTTGCCAACAAATAGTGTCTGAACTTCTTTACCGCATAGATCATTCCTAATCCTTCTCGTTCCATAGTAGTGTAATTTCTTTCTGCTGCATTCAATTGTCTGCTTGCATAAGCTATGGGGAGATCTATATTTCCTTCATTCGTGGGTTGTGCTAACACACATCCTATGGCATAGTTGGATGCATCCACATGTACATGGAATGGCTTACTCCAATCTGGGGTTGTCAATATAGGTGCTGAGCGCAAACGTCGTTTAAGTTCATTGAATGAATTCTCACATTCGTCTGTCCATTCAAACTTGGTCAAAAGAGAGTACAATGGCTTGGCTATGATTGCATACATGTGTATGAATCGTCTGTAATAACCGCAATGGCCCATAAATGCATGTACCTCTTTTACATTGTTTGGCCTAGGTAGTTCTGCGATTACTTTCACCTTTTCTTCATCTGTAGAGATTCCATTCTTTGACAGAATGTGTCCTAGAATTTTGCCTTGTCTAACCATGAAAACACACTTTTCTGGGTTCAGACAAACTTGATATGCTCGGCATTTGTCAAACACTTGCCTTAGTTCTGGGATATGAGTCTGCCTCACATTTGAATGAGCACATAGGTCGTCGACATAGACTTCCAAATTCTTGCGTAAAAATTCCTTAAAAACATGACACATGAGTCGCTGGAAAGTGGCGGGTGCATTTGTTAAGCCAAATGGCATCACACAAAATGCAAATATGCCCCATTTTGTGGCAAAAGCCGTCTTGTGTTGATCTTCTAGAGCAATGGCTACTTGATTATAGCCTAAGAAACCATCAAGAAAGCTGTAAACTTCCTTGCCCGCAACTCTTTCCAATAAATGTTCTGTGATAGGAAGAGGATAACTATCTCTAATTGTGGTAGCATTAACTTTTTTAAGGTTAATACACACACACACACACACACAATTTTCCATTTTTCTTGGGCACGACCACAATGGGGGATACCCATTCGCTATGCTCAATTTCGTAAATGAATCTTGCTTCTATCAAACGATCTATTTCTTCTTTAATCTTCGCAGCATAGTTATCATTGTACGTGTATGGTTTCTGTTTCGTCAGTTTTGCATCTGGAGTCATAGGGATTCTATGGGAACATACATCCGGGTCTAATCCTTTCAAGTCTTTGTAACTCCAAGCGAACACGTCTCTATATTCGCGCAATAGGGAAACTAACTCTTCTTCTTCTTCATTCGTGAAATCATGCCCTATGTATGTACATTTTTCTTCTTCTCCTTCTATGGTGACTATGATTTTTTTGGTTTTCTCTCGATTATCGTATACTTCTCCAACTTGAGCTTTTCTGTTAGGCATTTGTACCATTATTCTTCTATCTTCTATTTCGTACTTCTTGAAGTTCTCCGGTACCTCAAACAAAGATTCTTCTTCCTCTGACATGGTTTCTTTCTTCTTTCTTTTCTTTCCTTCATTTTTGGTAGTCAGTTGTGTGGCTAATCTCACATCATTCATAATTTCTTCTTGTCTCCGAGGGTGAGTTTCTACTTCGTAGAAATACTCTTCATCTGATGCAAAGGGTGGATCCATAATAATTGACTCTAGATCAAAGTCACTTGCATCCTCGAATGCATCGGTGCTAGGTTCACATTCTTCTATAATTGAATCACACATGATTGGATCTATTGTGAAGACTGAAATGTCATAGCCATCCTCATCACAGTGGGGTGTCCATTGTTCTTCATTGATGGCTACATCCATTGTTGCTAAAATTTCTGCCAAACCATGAGGCCCGAATTCCTCGTCTGGAAATACTACAAGTGTGTAAGCTGGGTCTTGAAGGGAACTTGGATGTTGTTCTGAACCTAAAGTCTTGGCTTCTAACCGTTCTTCCTCTTGTTTGGCTACTTTACACATCCATAGATGAGTATCCTCGTGCAACCATGAGGGATCTGATTCCAATGAGTATACTGATTCTATTTCTTCTTGTGTCTTATGGATGGTATTCCATTGTATTGGGGGTACATCTCGATGTGAATAGTCTTTAAGAGTGACTTTTGTAGTCACTCCTAAGTGTTGCAAGACAAAGAATTAGTTCCCCAATCTTGTACAATTTGCAACTGACGCATGAATGGTCGTCCCAAAATCATCTCGTACACATGATTTTTCCCAAAATCACAAATGGCAAAAGTATTCTCAAACTCCACACCACATGTGGTGAGAGATATGCGTTCTAGTAAGCCTAATGGTTTTTCGATATTTCCATCAGCCATTTGTAGCTTCATCCTGGTAGGTCTTAAGGCTGGCTTATCCCAATGTTTCCATAAAGCAGTGGTAGCTATGGCTACTCCGGCTCCTGAATCTAAGATGGCTTTCATGGTGTAGCCCTGATGGGTTATTGAAAGATAAGTGTTACCTTCCTCTCCTTTGCTTACATCTTTGATTCTTTCTACGGGTATCTCTGGTACCTTCTTGTGTGATCCTATCTGTGAGGGAGCAGTAGCAAGTTTAGGGAATTGATTTGCTACATGCTTCCACAATTCTGGTTTCACCTTCAACAATTCCTCTAGAGTGAGATTACATTGTACTTTAGTGTTCTTGATCACTTCTGTGTTTCTAGGGATTACTGATTCTTCATTCCTCACTATTATCGTGGGTGCTCTCATACTAATAGACTTGGCTTCCCAAGGTTCTATGAACTGAGGTAGTTCTTGCAAAGAATTGGATTCAAAACCTGTGTGTTCACTCAGTTGCTCTTCCTCTACATCATCGTAGATAGAGGGAATGTCTTGGGGAAATTGCTCTTGCAAGTCATCTATTTCTTGAATAGGAGGATGGGTTCCTTGTTCTTTTCTCGACTTTTCTTCTTGGATCTCTCTTAGAAATTCATGTGAATATTTGTGTATGGAAGACGGGCTGTCTTCAACCTCTATATTTGGTACTTGAGACATGGATGGTGCATTTTTTTCTTGTGCCTCAAAGTCATCTGGATTCCTATGGAGATTCTTTTTCTCCTTGCTATCTATCAAGTATTCTAACCTCTCTAGTAGTCCTTGAAAGTGTAACTCTGGTTTTGCCATGTTATTCCAATTAAGATAACGAGAGGCTTCGAACATAGTTTGTGCTAGTTTTACCATCTTCATGCAGAGCTTAGTTCTCTCAATTTCTAAATCTGTTCTCGGATAATTCTTACTCATTTCAACTATCTGGGGTCCTTCTTTCAATCTCGCTTGATATGTGCGAAACGTCATGTCTAGGTTTTCTGGTATGGGTTCCGCTAAAACTGATCCTCATCTCTGAGCTGGGCTCTCCTGATTTGATTCTAGAGAAGTCAACTCTAGGATTTTGGCTCTAGATTCCTTTAAACTACCTTCCAACTCAGTTATCTTTTTACTCCACTTTCTCTTAATTCTTTCCCTTGAATCTTTCCAAGATTTTGTCTTTTTGTTACTAGACTCTCCAACTTCGCTAGTTTCGGCTATTTTCTCCTGATTAGGCTGTTGGTTCTGTAAGAGCGCCTGGACTCTTGTTATAGCTTGGATAGGCACGTAGGTAGGGTTGGATCCATCTACATTGTGTACAATACCTATCACGTTGATCGTTGTCACTTTTGAAGCATTCGTAGGGTTCTTAGGACAATCTTTTATGATATGCTCTTTACCACAATCGGCACAAAAGCCTTGTATATTATAGTATTGTGACTGTCCTTCTATCGGAGGATGTGCACAATCCTTTATGAAATGATCTCCTTGGCACCTAAAGCATGGTCCTCTAGGGCCGTGTGGTCTTTGCTGTCTCAATTGGGGCCGTGGATTCGGGTTTGTGTACATCAAGTTAGCATAGTCGGGCTCCCAACTGTGTTCCAATGGTGGACTATCGTATTGATATAGTTCCACATGTTCTGGTGACTCTGTGTAATACGCGGGTGGACTATCTACATGAGTAGAGTCAAAAGTGTTTGAGTTCGGGTCACTTTTCGTGATCAGGGGTGATGAAGGCACTAAAGCCATATTGAGGTTGTCTTTTGCAGTAGCGTATTTGACTGAGATGACATTAGCTGGTGGGGGTGGCTGCTGAGCGAAAACAGGTTGAGGTCTCTATTGAGCCTGATATGGATAGTTCTGTGGAGGCCTATAGTAATGAGGCTGAGCATTGTACTGACCTTGATACCTACCTAGCAGTGCATATGCTTGCGGGTAATTTTGTCTTACTACTTGTTTGTTGTATGGGCAGTCCTGAGCCGTGTGATTCGTGTATCGTCTCTCAATTATACAGTATTGGCCACTAGGGTTGGCTTGCAGTTATGTTGCATTGGGACACACATTTGCCATATGATCACCACCACAGGTGTAACAACGCTTGTTTGTTGTTAACCTAGGCATTTGTTTACTAGAAACTCCTAGTTTCTGGGCCACTTTTTCTGCTAGGTCTTCTATTGAGCTGGACAGTTTTGAGGATACTAGAGATTAAAAATCTGAGTCCTTATAGACTTTCGAGAGTTCCAACTCATCTCCTAAGTTGTCCTCTATGTCTATACGAATTCTTACACATTGCTTTAGCGTTCTGGGTTCCTTCAAATATACATAGGAGCATAGTTTAGAGCTTAAGAGGCCATCTAAAAATAATGATACTTGCTTGGCCTGTGAGGGTAACTTTGGCATCGGACATCTCTCAACATATTGTCTAACCCTATGTCCTACAAGTCTAACTATCTCTTGCGGGGTCTATTTGAAGCTATGAATCAACGAAGATGTATCATGTCTGATCCCACTCTTAGAGAATTCTGTGATGAATGACTCTAACAAGTGATGGATGTCTCTAAACTGCCTCTGTTGCAATGGTTGGAACCAAGTTAAAGCTGTATTCTTTAATGTTAGTCCAAATGCATTGTATTGCATGAAAATGTCTTCTACTTGCTCTACTCGTAGCACTTGCTTAAATTCCACAACATGGTCATAGGGATCTCATGTCCCATCAAAGTAGTTTTTCATGGACTTCACTAACTGAGTGGGTCTCAATATCCTTGGGTGCTCGCGTGTTCTAGGTAGAGGAAAATCATCTCTACCACCTGGTAGCCTAGGCTCTCTTTGTCTTTCCATTCTATCGATGTCCATGGTTGCTCTATCTCTCCCTATGGGATGAGTGAAACTTACTTCCGGTCTTCCTTTTTTCTTCTCTCTCTCATTACCATGGGCTGAGATGTTCCTGCACCCTGATGGCTTGTGTTTACATTTGCTCGTGATGGAGGGAATAATAAATCACCTCTCGATGTGTAGGTATTTCTCGCGTGGTGTAGTACTACAAATACTCGTTTTGAAGTCTCATCTAGGTATACAACCTTTCTAGGTGTATCTGGGTCCTTGAACTTGTAAATCATGATGGAGCCTACCTCACTAGGTTGTTCCATTCTATACCTCCAAAATGCTTCATTTGTCTCTTTGTTTACGAATAATTCTATGCTTCTGTTATCCTGAGGGTCCACTCTGTCAGTACAGATTTCCATCTAGGTGTCCTAGGTCCTTCTCCTACTGGTTCTTTCCCTTGGGCTTTAGCCTCCGTCTCTAACTGAATTACACCAAACTCATTGGTATTGTTTGGCTGAGTACTTATGATGTACATTGTTCCTTCTTTGTCTATGTATGCGTCTCTCTCAAATTTCACCACTGGACGTTCCAATCCAATGGGTTGGTCCGGATTATGCATTTGCACCACTTGTCTTCGTGAACCATCCTCATAGATGCGAGCACCTAAGCAGTTGGTTCAGAGAAATTCTAATTGAGTTCTATAGGGTCCTTCCGGTCTTTCCAAATATGCAATGTTTAGCCCTCCTTCTGATCTTTCTGTACTAAAAGCCATTTCTGATTCACTCGTGTCTGAGCTCAACTCGCAAGGATATCTATTCAGTTGTTGTGCCCACGATCGTGTAGTGGTTCCTACACTTGCTTCGGATGATCTAAGGCTTCGTTGGTCTGACTTACCTATGTGTTTGCCCAATCTAAGGTTCATGAATTTACTTTGCGGCACTCTCTCATCGTCAATGTTCCTTGTTTTTAATTGCTTGGTTCTCTTTCAATTTCTTTAGATTCTTGTCTGGTATCCAATGTATACGTCAGGAATCGACTTTCCCTGGTACTTTTGAGCTCTCATTCTGTCATACTTTAATTCTTTCCTTTAGGTTTTCGTATCGCACACTTTTACTTTAGTCTTGGACTTGAAGAATTTAATCTCTTCAACTTGATGCGTTCCTATCGTTGTTAATCCAAAATGCTAATGTTTAGCCTAAGCTAATAATTGACTGAGGGGGTTGAGTAATCTTCCAACCTCGAGTCAGCTGCTTTGATTGCTCTGTTGCCCAAGAAGTCGCACTTCCCAAGCGTTGCATCCTTCACTGCTTTGCTTTGAGTGTCCTTGATTGCCCTTGCTAAACCTATAAAAATTCAATGTTTAGACCACCTCTCAAATGGATGCTCAAGCACTTTGATATATACACTTTCTAAGTCTTTTCTCCTTGGCCCAAAATCTTAATGCCCCTTGGCTTTTCTAGCCCCACACTAGGTCAAGATTTTAATGCCCCTTGGCTTTCTAACGAGCTATCAAGCTCAAAAAACGGACTTCGGATGAAAAAGATATGAGCGTTCAGGCCCTCGAGGGTAAAAACTGACACAGATTTTTCCTCAAATATGAGCTAAGGGTTTCCTATGAGTGCAATCACCCAAAAATTTGCTTAAAATAGCCCCAAATTAGTCCAAAAAATCAAACCCTAATTTTTGCATTTGGGGTGGACAATCGCGATGGTCTAGGACAATCGCGATGATCTGGGACAATCTCGATGGTCTGAGACCGTCGCGATGGCTCAGGTGAACCGTCGCGATGGTGTGGTACAATTGCGATGGTCCGCGATGGCGCGAGGCATCATGATGGTCTAAAGTGAACAATCGCGATGGTCAGGCTGAAGCATCGCGATGGTCTGATCGACGAGCAATCACGATGGCATTGATCAACGGTCAACATAATCATCACGATGGCATGAGCCCGTTGCGATGGTCACGGGGCGGGATGGCTTGAGCCAATCGCGATGGTCCAACTTTTGAGGCGTCGCGATGGCGTACCTAGGACAGTTGCAATGGTCTGGCTTGACACGTGGCAAATGATCGTTGCGATGGCATGGGGTCGACGGGATCATCAGGATGGTCAGTGATCGTCGTGATGGCGATGGTATGAGACCATCACGATGGTCCAGCCGAGCCGTCGCGATGGCATGAGTCAATCGGGATGGTGTGACACAATCACGATGGCGTGAGCCAATCGCAATGGTCCACCAAATCACTGATTTACAAAATGTAACTTTGGATTCCTATGTGCGCAAGGGTCACCTATACGGTGGTGAACTCGCTTACCTCAAATTCCAAGTTTGGCAGACCATCGTGATGGTTTGACACACATGGCAGATTTCTGACAGAAAGTGATTTTTTACCTTTTGGAAGCTTTCCTGATGCACTGGAGCTCTGTAGCTACAAGAAAACTCAAAAACACACCAGTACATGCAATCACAAAAGCTCTCTCTCTCTCTCTCTCTCGCATGCACAAATGAGGGGAAATGAGGAGAATGGGTGGATATGGAGAATTTTCTGATTTTTTTGAAGTGGAAGAAGATGATGCGGTGCTGAAGAAGGGGTGTAGGGGAGATGAAGAACACAAAAAACTAATTAAAAACAACAACAAAAACTGAAATTTTTACCTTCCAACGCCACTTCTTGCTATACTCTTACCATCACACATCCGTCCTAGACTCGATCCCCGACAACGGTGCCAAATTTGGTGTTGCTCTAGCACAATGGTGAGAACCACGTTAAGAAGATCCACCTCCTTAATGTCAATCCACGGAAGAGATACAAGTGATATGAAGATCGTGAATGTGAAATGTAGTGAGAGTGAAGGTGAGAAGCATAGAGATGCACACACACATACACACACACAATAAAGAGACAAGCAAGACACAATGGAAGGTAGGAAAATGGACTCTATTACTCAAGATCTCAATTAAAAGCTCAAAATAGCTCTAAACTCACGCTAACCAACCTCAAAAATGAGCTCTCTCTAGCTCTTTTTATAGATTCTAGACTAGTTTTGACCGGTTTCACATCTAGTGACCGGCATAGTTAAAAAATAGGTTCTAGGTGCTATTTGAAAGGGTAAACGGTGTCTAAAAATAGCCAAAATTGGTAGGCTCGTTCTACCTAAGCTCCTCAAGCTTGAGGACTCCTCGGCTTGCACAAAATGGAGCTATAGATTACAAAAAGGGTTTTTTCTATGTTACATATGTTACAATAGTGATGGAAATCACTGTTGGGGGTTTTGAAAAGTATTTTGAAACATATTTGTTTGAAAAAATAATTCGACTGACTCCCTGCTACTTCATTGTGCTTTGTCTTCACATGCTTCCTCAACGTCTATGCCTCTGGCTACTACCAAGAGACAAACGACGACAGACGATAGATCCATCTATCGCGACAGACACCGTCTATCGCAACAGACAGGCCCACGACAGATGACAGACCCCGTCTATTACGACAGACACCCATCTATCACGATAGATAGGACCCCAAGATAGACCACGTCTATCGTGATAGACATGGTCTATCGCGACAGACACCCATCTATCGCGAGAGACAGGACCCCATGATAGACCCCGTCTATCGCGATAGACAAGCCCATGCGACAACCAGTGTCTATGCGACAGACACCATCTATCGCGATAGAGAGACATTTTCGGAAAAAATTAAAGGGGTAAAATTTTTGAAAATTAAGGCTAAAATTTGGGCATACTTGCATACTCAATTACTCATACACTTACAAAGGCCTTAGAAAAATGCACTAAACTCCTGAAGGTCCTGATTGTCTATTTTAACCCCCTGAACCCTGAACTGTCATAACTTTTTCATATGAAATCTGTCCTTTGAGCTCTAGGGCTTGTCAAAAAGCTCTTGGTATTTTCAGATAGGATATTTTGAAGTTGACCCTCTGAGGGGTAGGTACACCAAGGGAGCTCTAGAGAAAAATTTTTGGCTATACAAAAGGGGAAAAAAGGGTCATTAAAAATGTCTAAAATAGCTTGTCTGTCAATTGAAGGTAAAAATTTGAGCTAAACTTGGAATTTTTACAGGATCATTGAGAGGTTTTAGAGAATTCAAAGCAAGTGCCATTGTGTGCAAGCTTGGGAACGCGCTTCCTGGGCAGACAAGCATAGCAAGGAGGAGCGACTTGAGGTTGGAACATCTCTCAACCCCCTCAGTCCATTCTTAGCTTAGGCTAAGTGCGAGTAGTTGTCTTGATTGACTAGGGGTACGATAGGAATACTCAAGTTTTAAGAGCCTCTAATTTCTCAAGTCTAAGAATAGGTTAAAGTGCAGTCAAGGGACAACTTAAAGGAAAAGAACTTAAGCTAATTGGACGAAGAACATCAAGTACGGCACACTCAAATGCTCCAGATGACGCTTAATTAAAGACAAGAAAACACATACAAAGGAACTCAAAAGGAACAAGTAATTAGTATCAAAGAATCAGCAACGTACAAAGGACATATGAACCTTAGATTGGGAAGACACCTAGGGAGAGACCTTCAAAGTATTAGATCATCCGAGGCTAGTGTCAACCATATAGCCAGATCTTGGGCCCAGCAGTTGAGTGATTACCCCTACACCCTAGACTCAGAAACTAGTGACTCGGAGATGTCTTATAACATGGAAAGACCTATAGGTAGCTCAAGAGTAGCATACCTAGAAAGACCTGAAGGTCCCTACAAAACTCAATTGGAGTATATCAGGACCAACCGGTTAGGTGCACACATCTATGAGGATGGTCTGAGAAGATCTGTTGCCCTAATTAAAAACTCGGATCAGCCCATTGGACTAGAACACCCTGTAGTCAAGTTCAAAAATGGTTCCTACATAGATAAAGAAGGAACAATGTATGTGGTCACCATGCAACTTGAAAGGACAGATGAATTTGGCAACATAATCTCTGAACCTAAAGTAGGAGACATAGAGCAAGGGAACTTAGGAAAAGAGCCAAAAACCCCTCGAGGCAAGTCGGTTCTGACGAGAATAATCACTCCAGACTAGTTCCCCAGGACAATAGGAGCATAGATTTGCTTGTGAATCGAGAGACAAATGAGGCTTGTTGGAGGTATAAGCCTGAGAAGCCTAATGAAGTAGGAGCTCTTACCATCTATAAATTCAAAGATCCTGATAGCCCAGGAAAAGTAACCTACTTAGATGATGCTTCGGAGAGGATTTTTGTGGTCTCAGAGCATGGAAGACATGCGTACACTTGGAAGGGTGAATTTGTTTTTCCCCAAACTCGATCCACTGTGTCTTATAGTCACCAAGGAGTTGGCACATCTGAAGCTCATGGGACTCAAAGAGAACGGAGTAGAGATAGACCCGAGGTGAGCTTTGCTAACCCATTGGGAAGAGAAAGAACTAGGACATAGACGGATAGGATGGATAGGGAGAGACAAAGGGACCCAAGGAATCTAAGAAATGCAGACGAATTCCCTCTACCAAGGCCTAGAGAACATGCTAGAACCTTAAGGCCTACACAATTGGTTAAGTCCATGAAAAATTGCTTCGATGGCACAGGAGACGTGTATGACCATGTAGCAGAGTTTAGGCAAGTTTTGAGAGCGGAGCAAGTTGAAGACTTGTTCACTCAATACAATGCTTTTGGCCTAGCTCTCAAGAACACCGCTTTGACTTGGTTTCAACCACTTCACCAAGATCACTATAGAAATATAGATCAACTTCTTGAAGCGTTCATCACTGAGTTTTCCAAAAGTGGCATTAGGCATAACACACCTTCCTTGATATATAGCTTCAAGCAAACACCTCAAGAGACTGTGAGGCTCGTAGGAAGAAGGTTTAGGCAATACCTTGAGAGATGCCATGTTCTAGAGTTACCCACTCTAGCCAAACAAGTGGCCTTATTTCTAGACGGATTGTTAAGTACCAAATTGAGATCATACATGTACTTGAAGGACCCTAGATCCATAGAAGAGTGTGTACGCATGTGCATAGACATTGAGGATAATCTGTTCCACTAGCCTGGCTTCCTCACAATCCACATCGATTGAGGATCTAACAGAGAAGGTAGCTCAGAAATTAGGAGTCTCTAGCAAGCAGATCCCCAAATTTGCCCCAAGAAAATGATGATATACCTGTGGAGGAAACCATATGGCTAGTGTGTGCCCTATCATGGCTCAACCCCAAGTGAACCCTAACAGCCAATATTGCACCATAGAAAGGAGATACACCAACCACACTGCACAAGATTGCCCTTATAACAAACAAGCTGTTAGACAAAATTATCCCCATACTTACCCACAACAAGGGAAATACCAGAATGAGTACCCACAATAGCAGTATGGTAGGCCCCAGCAACCCTATCAACCACCCTATCAAGGGCAGCAAAGATTGCAACCAGTCCTAATATAGCAACCCCCTCCTCAAACCAAGGTGATTCGAGTCAAGTATGCGGTGGCAGAAGAAAATCCAAATAGAGCTCTAGTGCCAGTGACACCATTGCTTTTAGAAAGTGATCCAAGTGATCATAGTTTTGACTCAAACCATACTAATAGCTCATAGGCTTACTACATGCAGTCTCCAGAGCATAATGAGTCATACTATTATGAAGAGCCGAGCGAATCTAGTTGGGAGCCAGAATATGTGAATGTCATGTACGCAAACCCCAACTCTAGACCTCAGCCTAGGCAGATAAGATCTCCATTTCCTAGAGGGCCATGCTACCGATGTCAGAGAGATCAACTCATTCATGATTGCCCTCTATCGGCACCTACACAAACCCAATCTGTGACAATTCAAGGCTTTTGTCCCGATTGTAGGAAGGAGCACTTGTTACGAAAGTGTCCCAAGAACCCCAACAATATGCCAAAAATTGCTCCTATCAATGTATTGGGCTAGTGGTAGACTCCACGGCCCCGGTGCAAGTCATCACGAGAGCTCAGGTGTTGTATAAATATGGGTCAAAGTAGCCAAAGACATGGGTTTTGAGGGTCCAAAACCACTTGGAGAACCCTTGGATTCTATTGGGAAACCCTTGGGAAAGTGTCTCCAAGAGTGTGATTTCAACCCTTGAGTTATTTGGATTTATTAGCTCCCAATTGAAGGGTTTGGACCCTTAAGATATTTCCTAAGAGTATGGTATTTAACCCTTAGGGAGGCCTCTCAAGCCTTGAGACTTGTATGTACAAGCTTGGGAGAAGTCCTTTTAAGAATCCATGTGAAGACCATGTGATTTCCAAGGTTAGAAGGCCTTGGATTAGCATCCATGTGGAGAGGACACTTGGCAAGCTCTCCTCACATTTTCCCCCTTGGCCTTGAGGTATATATATGGGTGGAGTTGGTTGGGTGGATTCGTGCATCTCTCACCCCTTGTGGGTTTGATTAGACTTAGAATGTGGTCTCTCTTAGACTAGTTATGTTGGTCACACAACAGTGGTATTCAGAGCCGTTCGATATATGAGTTACTTCCGTGAGCGGTCACATCATCCTTGAGTGCGAATTCCATCAGATTTTCGAGCTGGAGTCTCTCTCTACCTCTGTAGAATAAAATGTTTTAGGCCGTCATGCATGAACTCCCATTAGGCCGCCGCGTGTGAACTCCCATCTAAGGAAGGAGGCTGGAAGACGGCCACTCTACTCCCAGACCAGGCTCCAGCCCGTCAGTGAGCGCGAACGGTGCTTTCTTCTCTGAGAGCCTGGCTGTGAGCGCCGGCTGCGCCTCCTCGTATTTCATCAAAGTCTGCAGACTATTTGTAGGCATAAAAAAGCGTACATAGCTTGCATGTGGGATAAGTTCTGACTGTTCAGCCGTGTGCAATTTGAGGAAAGCCTCATAAGTTTTGTCTCGATGTATAGTGAAAGAGGCTCTCCCACACACGACACCCAACAAGAAGGTTGAAGGCTGCCCAAAGATTAATAGAGCTGACTACGCCCCATGAGAGTTGGTCGATTGTAGCACTTAGCTCTCTTCTCTAAGTGAAAGAGGTTCCATCAGCGGTCCACTGTCATCTTTTGTAATGGAGAGGTTCTTCTCGATATCGCGAGGTTTCGGCTGAGGCCTACTCCCCCGGACTTTAACTTTGAAATTGCAACTATACAAGGAAGGGCATAGTATCAATGGAGGAGCATGAATGAAGCGATTTGAAGCAAACGAAGGATGACTCTCCTCTCAAGAGACAAAAGAAGGATGAAGCTTAGACAAAGCTAAGTATTTGTTTAACTTTATGTTTGGCCTTAATGATTGCTTTTCTTAAACTTTCATTATATTTGCATACATAATTGAAGCTTACGATAATGCCTCAATTATCATATGGTTCATATGCACCTACAAAGTTAATGCCTTTTGATTATCAATAGGCAAATATTAAGATCTTGATAAGAGATTCAAGCACCTCAAGTACTTGTTGTAATCCATGCATTGAAAAGAATAGATGTATGCGCATTGTCTATCAACATGAGACGATTTTAAATGAATCAAATTCAAGCTCAAAACTTTTCTTTTTGTTGCACATCCCAAGTGTAATCTTTATTGGAAACACTTCAAATGTGAACCAGCATGTGCATTAGCATGATGATGCATGGAAAGGACTCCATTCATAAGGATGGATACATAAGATCCATCATAGCATGGTTTAGTTTTAACATATGTAGTATATAGATCCATACATGAAATGGAATTACAAGTGTGAATTCCATGCATGCTTTAAAGAGGGGTTCAATTTTGAACCTTATGCATGCTAAGCACCGTTGAGTGAAGATGTATATGTTTCTAGCATACACTAAGTATGCTTAAGGTTACGGATTACCAGAACCATTTTGTTGATAGTACAACAAGGTAATCAGTCTCCTAAAGTAGGAGATTTATACTAGACTTGGTATTCCAATCTATAGGAGTCTCAAGAGATTGAAAAGGACTAACTACTTAATTTGAAGCATCATAGTTTGAGAGTAAAGATGAACATCATCAAAATTTGATGGCTCGAGACATCGATGTTTTGTACCACTAGAGTTTGGTAAATGGATGATGGTTTAAACTTTACCCAATGGATCTTCTTGAGAATTTAGATTCAATAGAAACAATGCTTCAAACTATTAGCTAGATTAAATCCTTAAAGTTTTGAGTCTCATTTGGTTTGACTCAAATCATTTTAGTGTTTCAGAAGTTGAACCGGTTACATCGAGTTTTGGTTCTTCCTTCTCACTTTTCCAAACCTTGGATTTGACATAGCAGGAATCTTCAAAGTCACTCCTAGATAAGGATTAGCTAGATGGAATGGATAACCAAATTACACATCAAAAGATGGATGTTTTTTATAGAACCCTTTCAATTCCAGAAGATACTTAAGCTTAAGAGAATTCATTCATCCATCTGATACTGTTTTAAGATTAATGGATGAAGAATCTAAGAAGTTCTCTTAAAAGAGTTTTTTGTAACACTCTTAGGAATCGTTTACAGATTCTAACAGTTCCAAAACAAGTCAAGGTTTTTGAAAAAGTCTTGGGCAAATCATTTTGAGGTTGGATGCCCAAAGAATGAAATCACTTCTTTCCTACATTCCACCTTGACTCTAAAGTACAATAGGACATAGTAGTCCTGTATTTGGGAAAAAGGATCGGTAGATGTTGGTTAAGAAGTAGAAAATAGTCAGAAACATCGTATTTAGATGTTTTGATCAACCTCAATTTAAGGAGACTTCTCAAAGCCTTGAAAGAGATCCATCTATTTTGCTAGGTCCACAACCGAATGGTGCATAGAAATGGACTTGCATAGCAAATTAGTTGGAGACTATTTACAATCCACCTATTTCATATGTTTGTAATATGGATGCAGAGTTCAGACATAGGAAAACATTGAATTAGGCAGGGATGTTTTAATCCACCCTGATCATCTATACTTAGCATTTGATTTAGTGTTTCACATGCAAAGTTAAGTAATGATTTGGGTAGGGATTAGCCCCACAAGTGGATTTCCTTCTTTTCAAATCAAGTATGAGATGGAATCTCCTTCTGATAAAGAAGCAAATCAGAGACATGAGAAAAGCCATGATCTATAGAAAAGATCATGGGGCACGGGGGAATACTCCACATAATATACCTACACACATTTTGGAGGACAAAAATGTTAAAGGGGGGAAGAATGTTGTATAAATATGGGTCAAAATGGCCAAAGACATGGGTTTTGAGGGTCCAAAACCACTTGGAGAACCCTTGGATTCTATTGGGAAACCCTTGGGAAAGTGTCTCCAAGAGTGTGGTTTCAACCCTCGAGTTATTTGGATTTTTTAGCTCCCAATTGAAGGGTTTGGACCCTTAGGATTGATATTTCCTAAGAGTATGGTACTTAACCCTTAGGGAGGCCTCTCAAGCCTTGAGACTTGTACATACAAGCTTGGGAGAAGTCCTTTTAAGAATCCATGTGAAGACCATGTGATTTCTAAGGTTAGAAGGCCTTGGATTAGCATCCATGTGGAGAGGACACTTGGCAAGCTCTCCTCACATTTTCCCCCTTGGCCTTGAGGTATATATATGGGTGGAGTTGGTTGGGTGGATTCATGCATCTCTCACCCCTTGTGGGTTTGATTAGACTTAGAATGTGGTCTCTCTTAGACTAGTTATGTTGGTCACACAACATCAGGCATTTAAGCAAAACCAAGACTTAGGCCAGGAAAAGAATGTGGAGGTTAGCAAGACTAAGAGCCAGAATAAGAAGAGAACAAGAGCGACTCGGAGCTGATTCCAAAAATCTATAGAACATTGAAAATGGTCAAGAAATGACTGAGATATGAGCAGTACAAAAGGACTGTTCTTAGTAACTATGAGAGAGAGACCATAGATGATAAGTATTGATCTATTGTATTAGAACACAATGTTGTACAAGATCATAGGCATGATAATCAAAGCCTAATGATAATGAGTAGTATAGGCTATGATGTAAGCCTTACTCTCTTACAATGTGGTCAAGGAGAACTCGAAAATGGAGTCATTCTAACTGCGAGTCTTTTAGTCATCTTTTATAGATGATACACTTAAAATCTGAATTTGAATTCTCCATTGGCTCTCACTAAAAGTGATCCTCTAATCTAGGAGATATTCTCTCAAGTAGAGTCGTGACTTTTCCAACTAACAAACTCCACAAGTTTAGTGGTGATTACAATATTCTTCCAAGTCAAATTGACTTTTACAAATGATAAAAGGTAAAAGCTTCCTAGCAATGGTTCCCAGGGAACTTCAATTGTACATAAACTCTAGCCAAATGTGTAGGCCTGATATTTGCACCAACAACCTATAGAAACTATATAGTGAAGGAAGGCACTTTTTAAGATGATCAATGACCTCAACAGTGAAACTCATAAGAAGAAGAAAGAAGAAGGAGTGAAACTCAACAATATACCAGAGAAAGAAGAAGCAATGAAACGCATAAGCATACAAAAGTTTCTTCAAGGATGACAAATGCCTAGGAGGGGAAGGGTGTTGAAAGACACTTTTTGGACAAGGAAATAAATTGTAAAATTAGGTTTTTGTGTTATAGAAGAATTGGATGTATGTAAAAATGAGGACGAGTCTTCCTCATGAAAAAAAAGTTATGTAATCTTTTTATGATTTTTAGAGATCTTGAATACATAGAAAATTAGTGTAGAAATCTAGAGCACCTAATTTTCAAGTGTGAGCTAGGGCACTTGGAAAATTATATAAGTCACTTTATGACTTATTTTAAGGAGGTTGGATCATTTGTACTTGATTTCTTAATGAGAACTTGAGGGCTCTTATCTTCTTCTTTGAACCTTGTCACTTGGCTTTCATGGTGATTTGTTGATGAATTTATGAGTGCTTCTCATCGATTTGTTTTGTTAATCAAGTATTCTTGGAGTATTTCATGCTACTAGGAGTTCCTTTTTCCATAATGAGTCTCCATTATCTTGATAAATGTTGTGGAAGTTGAATGTGTGTAATCCATAAGAATTGCGGTTATCTTGTCTTAGTGATATAGGTATGGAGATTAATTTTTTTCATCATATTTTTAATCTATGTGAAAAATGGCATGAATTAGGCACAAGAATCACTGCAAAAGCTTATTCCTAGCTCAAATTACAAGAAATCCTAGTAATTCTTTTAACTTTTAATGAAATCTCTGTTGCAGCTGATTTTGTTGACGAATCTTGGATTCCATTGATGAAAAAGGGGCTATGGTCTTAGTATAATTAATAAGTGTTACCCCCAAGTGGATATAGAGATTGAAAGGACTAAAATTTGTGCAAAAATGACAACTCAGGCTATGTTTGAAACTAGTCAATCTTTTCAATTGGACAGGCTCAATGAAACCAAATTTACATTTTCAAGGATTTTTGGAGAAATTAGGGCAGTTGGTAGCTAAAATCAAGATTTTTGCTACTCAAGAGGCTCAAACTAGTGAAATTGAAAGGACAAGCTTACCCCTAGAGGAAGCTTATGCCCTTAATTCTATGGATTATAGAGTCCCTTCCTCTGTAAATCCTTACTCCCAAGAGTTCTTGAGAGAGATACAAGAGGAGAAATGGGCCAAGGAGAAAAAGAACCCTCCTCTTATTCAAGAAGTGAATGATCTTCAAGATCAATCCCTTAGGACATTCCCTCTATATACAGGGAGCAAGATGATATGTGATTGAATGAAAGACTAGACTTCATTTAGATGAGAGCCCCTATACTCATAGTTAGAAACAAAGAATCAATTCTACCTAGGAACACAAAAAGTAGTTAAGAACACTAAAGCACAGTGCCATCTCACTTTAGAGGAGCTACTAAGGATTAAACTTCAGTTATGGAAGCATGTAACAAACCAAATTCCATAAATTGCTCATTTCCACTCTCATGTAGGATCTTAGAAGTAGGTACCAGAGATACCTACAGATACGATAGGAGATATGAGCTAAGGAGAAGAAGGAAATACTTATCTACCTATCATATACCAAGGATATAGAACGAAGGAAATCTTAGATTCTAGAGCAAGAGTTTACATTGCTACCACTTCCCTCTTGAAATGTTGGGGCAAACCAACTCCTAGACCACCTAGGATGAAATTGCAAGTGGCAAATGAACATATTGAAAAAAACCCTAGGATTGCTAGAAGGGATAACTCTCTCCACATAGTGTAGAGTTTGAACACAATTTTGCAATATGTGATTTTGGAAAGAATCATGTCTATGAGATGATTTTAGGTAGACCATTCATGAGGCAATCACAAATGGTGCAAGATTGGGGAACCAATTCATTGTACTTACAGTAATTAGGAGTAACTACCAAAGTCAATATCAATGATTACTCCCATAGAGGTACTAATCTTGCAATGGAACCAAGTCCATAAAGTAGTAGATGAGATGGAATCTATGCATTCCATAAGATCATATTCTTCATGTATCCATCAGCACATAGACTTATGGATGTGTAAAGTTGCAATGGAACAAGAGAAGAGACTAGAAACTAGAAACTTAGGTGCTAATGAAAACCCTAGATCACTTCAAGACCTAGCCTATGAACCTATGATCTTTCTTGATGAAGAATTTGAAGCCCATGGTTGGGCAAAACTTTTTATCCATGATGGACATAAATGCCATTGAGGAACAAAGGACACCCCAAACATGGCTATGAAATCTCCATGTTAATGATAGAACCTCTCATGTTTGAGTGTGTCATTAAAGTAAGTGATCCTAGAAATAATGTATCAATGGAAGATAGTGATGAGGATTTTGAATCCATCATCATGGAGCCTTTTTGTTCTTTAGAATAAGAGTATCTACTCTTTTTTGAGGAAAAAACCCAAAGACAAGAAGAGTGCAAGCATGAAGTGATTTTGGCTACACAAGTAGAAGTTGAGATTGAAAAGAAGAAATGGAGGAAACAATCCTCCACATAAGAAGAGGATGAACCCCTATTCAAAGTGCCAGACAATTTCAAGAAATATGAAATAGAGGACATGAAAATTATGATAAGAATTCCTAGAAAAGACATCAGAGAAGCATATGATAACAAAGACAGATGAAGAAGATTGTAGTCATGATAGAAGATTGAGAAGAGAGATGTACCTACCTAGGACATGACTTGAGTGAAAAAGAATGAGATATAATTGAGTTGTTGAGAGAATATAGAGATGTAGTTGTTTGGAAGTATAAGGACATTACGAGAGTGGATCCAAACATCTACTCTCATAGGATCCCTATGACCTTAGAGGCCAAGCCAACCAAGTAAAAGCTTTACACCTATAATGATAATTACATAGCCAAGATCAAAGAAGAAATATATTGGTTGATAGAAGCACTCTATGAGATTGAGCACATGAAATCCCCAATTGTTGTAGTGCCCAAAACAAATGGAAAGTTGCATGTGTGCATTAACTTGAAGAAAGTTTATGTTGGCACTATTAGAGATAGATATCCACTTCCTATCATTGATCATTTATTAGAACAAGTAGAAGGCAAGGAAGTCTACAACTTCCTTGATGGATTTTTGGATTATCACCAAGTAGCCATCACCCTAGAGGATTGTCAGTCTAGCACAATGGCAAGTACCAACGTGAGGAGATCCACCTCATAACTGTCAATCCGTGGAGACATGCAGACTAGTATGAAGACTATGAAAAAGTGATGGCACAAGTGTGTGAGTGAGAAGCACACAAACATGCACACATATACACACACGTGCACACAAGGCAAGAACAAGGAGAGGAACAATGGAGTTCTTTGCATTAGTCAAAACGTCTCTTACATCAGCTCAAATCACAAAACAATCTAACCTCAAAAATGAGCTCTCTAGCTCTTTTTATAGTTTTTTTACTAGCTTTGGCCTTGTCCAGACCTAGTGTCTGGCCTAGTTAAAAATTAGGTTCTAGAGCCTATTTGAGGGCTCAAACGAAGTCTAAAAATTATGAAAATTGGTATGTAGCTAATTCTAATACTCCTCAAGCTCCAAGACTCCTCGGCTTGAACAAAATGGAGTCTTTTCTACCAAAAACGGGATTTACAATGTGTGTGTAGTGATAAAAATCACTTGAGTTGGAAATAGTTTATGGAAAAAAATGATTGGGCCTTGTTGCCGTATTGTGCATGACTGCTCCATTATGCCTGTATGCTCTTCTTATGACTTGTATGCCAACACTCCCCCCTTCCTAGCATCTGTCGCCTTAGACAGACCTCTACTCTGTTATAGGGTGGTTGATATAGTATTGTAGGACATTCGTGGCTAGCTCATGTTCACCTAGGCGTAAGCCTCTTGCTAGATCAGCTTCCAATGCATCCCAATTGATCGCACCTGGGACATCGGGTTGCAGTGTCGTGTAGTACTCGGAGTACATGGCTTGTTCACATGCCAAAGAGATGAAGCAGGTGTGTGGGCTTCGGTGCGAAGACCTCCGAGTGATACTCCCAAAATCCTGATCGGAACATGTCTTCAAATGTTCGTTTATAGCATGCGGGAAGACACTTGATACGTGCATGCCAAGCATAAGCTACCCGAATGCTAGGGATGGTGCTCATGTCGTATACCAAATCATAATTTCCATTGGTAAACCCCGATAGACGTACCTGTGGTGCTGCTGCATTTCTAAAGGTTTTGAGTACTACCTGCATCATATCCAAAATTTTAAGCATCATTTGGGCTGCCACATCTGGCATGGGCTCAAGTCGAGGCATCCAATGTCAAATGGTGGCCATCATGTATGCTATCGATGGTGGTCCTTGCACTGGCGCTATGTATGGATAGTTGAGCCACTCCTTACATTGAGCATTATTTTGTACCTTTATGTTGAATGCTTTCCATGATCTACGTCATGGAACCGGCCCATAGCATGGATTGTAAAGTAGATGTAAAGACATTCTTTGGCCTAGGCAGTTCTGCAATAGCTCTCACCTTCTCTTTGTCAGTGGATATGCCGTTCTTCAACACTATGTGTCCTAGAATCTTGCCTTGCCTGACCATGAAAACACACTTTTCTGGGTTTAGGCAGACTTGATATTCTCTACATTTGTCAAAGATTTGCCTGAGTTTAGGTATATGTGTCTGCCTAAGCTTCGAATGAGCATAGAGATCATCAACATAGACTTCCAAATTCTTCCTCAGGAACTCTTTAAATTCATGGCACATCAGTCTTTGAAAGGTTGCAAGAGCATTGGTAAGAACAAATGGCATTACCCAAAAAGCAAATATGCCCCACTCCGTGGCAAAGCCATCTTATGCTGATCTTTTGGTGCAATGGCTACTTGATTATAACTAAAGAACCCATCTAGGAAGTTGTACACTTCCTTGCCTGCTACCCTTTCTAATAGATGCTCGGTGATAGGAAGCGGATAACTATCTCTAATAATGGCTGTGTTAACCTTCTTCAAGTTAATGCATACACATAATTTGCCATTCTTTTTGGGTTCCACAACAATGGGGGATACCCATTCAGTGTGCTCGATTTCATAGATAAATCCAACTTCCACCAAGCAATCTATCTCGTCTTTGATCTTGGTAGCATAATTATCATTATATGTGTATGGCTTTTGCTTAGAGGGTTTGGCATTTGAGGTCATGGGAATCGTGTGTGAGCATATGTCACGATCTACACCTTTCAAGTCCTTGTAACTCCATGCAAATACATCTCTATATTCTCTTAGGAAGGCTACCAACTCTTGCTCCTCCTCTTCACTTAGGTCATGTCCTATGTAGGTACATCATTCTCCACCTTCCTCTATGGTCATTATGATTTTCTTTGTAGTTTCTTTATTATCATAGGCCTCTCCTATGACGGCTTCACGTTTAGGCATTCTTATCATGACTCTCCTATCTTCAAATTCATACTTCTTGAAATTTTCAGGGACCTCAAACAAAGATTCTTCTTCCTCGGGT
Organism: Ceratopteris richardii; assembly: GCA_020310875.1. NCBI lineage: Eukaryota > Viridiplantae > Streptophyta > Polypodiopsida > Polypodiales > Pteridaceae > Ceratopteris > Ceratopteris richardii. The sequence goes on from CM035406.1 coordinate 120,985,324, forward strand.
GAGACTTCTCTCTTCTTTCTCTTCTTGCCTTCGTTCTTAGTGGTCACTTGTGTGGTTAATCTCACCTCATTTGTAATTTCTTCGTGTCTCTGAGGGTGAGCTTATACTTCACAAAAATTTTCCTCATCTGATGCAAACGGTGGGTCCATAATAATTGACTCTAGATCAGAGTCACTTGCATCCTCGAATGCATCAGTGCTAGGTTCACATTCTTCAACAATTGGATCACACCTGATCGGCTCTATGGTGAAGACTAAAATATCATAGCCATCCTCATCACAGTGGGGTGTCCATTGTTCTTCATTGATGGATACATCCATGGTCGCTAAAATCTCTGCCCAACCATGAGGTTCAAATTCTTCATCAAGAGACACCACGGGTGCATAGGCTGGGTCTTGAATTGATCTATGAGTTTCCTTTGCACCTACCTCTCTTGCCTTTTCCCTTTTCTCTTCCTCTTCTGCCACTTTACACATCCATAAGTGAGTGTCTTCATGCATCCATGAGGATCCTGATCCTATGGAATGCACTGACTCCGTATCATCTATGGCTCTATGGATGGGATTCCATTGAATGGGGGGCACATATCTATGAGATAAATCTTTGAGATTTACTTTGGTTATGACACCCAAGTGTTGCAAATATAAAGAATTGGTCCCCCAATCCTGTACTACTTGCAATTGTCTTAAGAATGGTCTTCCCAGAATCATTTTGTAGGCTTGATTTTTGCTAAAATCACATATAACAAAAGTATGCTCAAACTCTACACCACAAGTGGTGAGAGTTATTCCTTCGAGTAGCCCTCGGGGTCTTTCAATGTGACCATCAGCCATTTGTAGCTTCAAGTCTGGTGGGCCTGAGTGCTGGCTTGCCCCATCGGTTCCATAGGGAAGTGGTAGCAATTGCAACTCCTACACCTGAGTCCGAAATTGCCTTGGTTGTGTAACCCTGATGAGTCATAGGGAGATAGGTGTTTCCTTCTTCTCCTTCACTCATGTCCCCTATCTTGTCCAAGGGTATTTCTGGCACTGTCTTGTGAGATCCTACTAGGGAATGAGGTTTTGCTATGTCTGGCACTTGCTTGGCTACATGTTTCCACACTTTAGGCTTAACCTTGAGTAGCTCTTCTAAAGTGAGATTGCATTGCACTTTAGTATTCTTCATTACCTCTGTGTTCTTGGGTATGATTGATTCTTTGTTTCTTATCATGACTGTGGGTGCTTTCATGCAAGTAGACTTAGTTTCCTATGGACCAGTGAAATGAGGTAATTCCTGCAAGGAATTAGACTCGAAGTCTAACCTCTCATGAGACTGGGTACTCTCCTGCTCTCCATAAATGGAAGGAATGTCTTGTGGGAATTGATCGTGTTCATCATCCACAAGTTCAATTGGAGGAGGATCTTCACTTTCTCTAGCCCATTTCTCTTCTTGAATTTCTCGTAGGAATTCTGGTGAATACCGATTCATAGACAAAGAGGTGTTTGGTTCAATGGAGTTAGGCACATAAGCTTCCTTGGGAGGAATGCTTATTCTATCACTTGCCCTCTCCTTAGCTTGGGAGTTGGCTCCTTTCCCAGACTTTGCAATTATCGTCTCCAATCTATCTAATAGACCATCAAAATGCAATGGTGTTCTAGTGGAGCTAGAGCAACTAAATAGATGACTAGCCTCAAACATGGGTTGAGCCAATTCGACCATCTTGGCGCAAAGTTTTGCTCATTCTTGATCTAGTTCCACTCTAGGGTAACACCTTTCATGATCTGTTACATTTGGCCCTTCCTGGATTCTGGCCTAATATGCCCTAAGCATCATGTCTATGCCCTCAGGAGTGGGATCTCCTAAGACTGATCCTACTTGGGGTGGTGGGTGGGTTACGTGTGGTGGATTAGAAGGTTGGGGAATGGAAGGTGATGGGAATGGTAGTGGAGGTGAGGTATGAGAGTGCGTTTGAGATGTGATTTCTATTATCTTGGCTTTTGTTTCTCTCACACTTTCCTCGAGTTCGCTCATCTTCTTTGCCCATTGCCTTTTCATACGGCTATCTCTCCAAGGCGCATCTAAGTACTCACTGGTCAAACTCTATAGATGTCCTAAAAAATCAGGGGTAATGATTTGATTGCTAAATTGATTGTTTTGTGTATAGTACATCGTTTGAGGTGATTCCACTTGGAATCATTATCTCATTAAGCTAATTTGATATCTCCAAAAGGAAGTTTTCTAATTCCTATTGTACTGGAAGCATTAAGCATAACAAGTAGCAGGTGTTTGAACAAAAATAGAAGGTTTTCATTAATCCTTCAACTTAGAAGTAGTCTATTTTGGTTCAATCATTTCTCACATCATTTCCAAAGTACATAGGCACTTGTATAGTGTCATTGAAAAGCTAAAGAGGGCCTACAACTCAACTCTGAAGCAAGAAGGGGCTGATACAAAGCACGATTTGGCAATACCTACTCATTTCTTGCAGTGTCCATCCATCTTTCCCAACAGTGGTATCAGAGCAAAGCTAAGGTAAAATGGGAGATGGTTTTCCTTCTTTGATTGATAAATTAGATAGGAACAACTATCAAGCATGGTCCTGGAGGATGAAGACATACTTGCAAGGAAGGAGCCTCTATGGATACATCTCAGGAGATGAGCAGATGCCCATATTCAGAAGCAAAGGACAACCTACAAGAGAGGAGCATGAAAGAATCAATACATGGTGTGCCAAGGATGCATTAGCAAGGTCCTATGTAACTCAATTTCTGATTTTCTTCTTCCACACATTAGGAACTGTAAGACATCCCAAGAGACTTGGGAAACATTGTCTTCATATTTCTCTTCCAACACAAGGGCTAGGAAGAACCAATTGTGGATTGAGTTTACCACTCAAAGAAAGCAACCCAAGCAAGGCATCTCAAAGTATGTGACCAAAGTCAATGATATAGCTGATCAATTGGCAAGCATAGGAGAAGAAATTGAAGAAGAGCAGATTGTAAGACAAGTAATCAATGGTATTAAAGCTGATGACAAATGGGAGAGCTTCACAACTACCATGGACATGTAGATTCCATATCTTATCACAATCATGGGGCAACTCTTTACCCATGAAGCCAAGCTCAACAAAAACGGAGATTCATCAAGGGTTAATAGCTCTTTTGCCCTATACACTGATAAAAGTAAGTCCAAAGAGAAAGGGAAGAACAAGAAGGTTGAGGATGAAGGAGTTACCTCCCAAGCCAACTATGCAGGGAGAGGTAGAACCTCAAGAGGAAGGGGCAGAGGAGGTAAGCAAGGTAGGGGGAGACCTTATAACTCCTCACCATGTAATATTTGTGGATTTTCAAATCCTACGACAGATGAGTGTTATAGGAACTTCAAGAATCAGAGAGGTAGAGGACATCAAAGAGGTGGATATACACAATCAAGAGGAAGATTCAATCACCATCAAGGATACAATAACAACTACAACAACAAATACAATAGCAACTACCAAGGAGACTAAAAATCAAGGAAAGATTACAACAACTACACAGAGGAGCAAGAGGATTCTCTTTTGATTATGAATATGACTTCAAAACCAAGTACAAATGATGACCATCTCTTCTACATTGTTTCAAGATGCTCAATCCATGTGTCAGGCAATGTAGCTCTTCTCTCTAACCTTGAGGAACCAAAGGGTAAACATCAGGTACAAATAGGTGATGACATCAAGCACTCAGTGATCAAGGTAGGAAATGTTAAAACTTGTTATGGAAATAAGAATCTATTGAGTAGGGTTCCATATGTACCTACAATTACCAAGAATTTGATGAGTGTTGGGCAGATTGTGGAAAAGGGTTTGCAGGTTAGATTCAACCAATATGGAGCATTTGTGGAGGATCCCCAACATGGATTCAAGAGAATTGCCAAAGGAGAAAAGACAGGTAGATTATTCACCTTTGAACTTGAGGATACAAGGAACATTGCACTTTATAGTTACAAAGAACAAACACTATCAGAGCTTGAAATTTGGCATAAGAGATTCATATTGGTGAGAGAACTTTAAAGCAAATATTGATGGAGAGTGTTAATCTCCAAAAGAACAACCTACTCTTGTGATTAGAGCACCTCTATACCAAGAGTAAGTCAAAACCTTCACTAAATTAGAGATCCAATCTCCAAATTATCAAAATTGAGAAAATATGTGAAGAAGATAAAACACAAAAAAGTCTGCTGCACTATTTCTTCACATTGACCTATCAAACGTGTAAAGTTTTTGATGAAACTTTGTATGAATCATCTTCTAGAGATTGCGCATCACCTCCAAGTTGAATTACTTCAAAAGCTTTAGTATAACTTGAGAAATTGACTTCACAAGTTACCTATGTCTGAATCTGCACTTCTAAGAAGTCGATTTAGACACCCCTAACTTCTTAACTTCAATTCTCTCAGTACAAAACCCGTTTAAGCAAATGCTTCTAGCCACGAGTAGATCATCTTCTAACTTAAAGATTAAGTGCTTACTTGCACAAAACTTTAAACTATGGAGTGAGATCTGACCAAAAGATTAAACTCAAAATTTGCGCCTGTTTCAGAGAACTGTAAACATTCAACACATATGAATGTTCCTACTTACAATTCTCCTAGCCTGTTTGCAATTAGACTCTGAAACTCAGGTCACAGGCTCATTAACTAACAACTTAGATATCCTCAAAAGGATTTCTCAATTGATCAAACACAGACGGAGCAGACACGAAAAGATCGGGCGCAATATTTCTTCATTAACTCAGAAAAATTACAGTTGAGTGATGAGAGCTAACTCAACTAACTTTTCCTCTATCTCATGACTTCTAACTTCCTCAATCTTGGCTTCTAACTATTGTCACATATGCTCTCATACATGCCCCGACTTTTCTCAAAGTATTTATAGATAAATTTGTACAAGTCTATGACTAATCAAAGATCTAAGTGAACTATGTACATATGTGTACATTTCTCACATACTCTGAATGTGTCTTTCTTCCAAGCTTCAATAGTTGATCCTTCCTTCATCCTTTAATCTTCTAAGCCTTCAATTGGTGATTGGTCTGCACCAACAGCTCCCCCTCAATCATCAATTGAGGTTTTCTCTGTCTTCTTTATACCTGCCATGTCTTTGAACCTTTGTAACTTTGGTCCATCCAAGCCTTTTGTAAGCATATCAGCTATCTGGTCTTTTGTTGAAGTATGGATTACTTCAATCTCTTTATCCATCACCTTCTCTCTTAGAAAGTGGTATTGAATCTCAATGTGTTTGGTCTTGGCATGAAAAACAGGATTAGCAGCTAAATACAATGAACTCATGTTATCTCCATATATAATTGGTACCCCATGCATAATGTCAAGACTCTTCATCAAGGTCTTGAGCCAAATCACTTCTTTTGCAGCTTCAACCATGCTTTTATACTCAGCTTCTGTAGAAGACAAAGCAACTGTATGTTGCTTCTTAGAACACCATGAGATTAACTTATCTCCCACATAACACATGTATCCATAGGTTGATCTTCTATCATCTGGATTACCTGCCCAATCTTTAATGTACCTCAACACCCTTTGTCCTGCAATCCAATGTTCTTTCCTTGGGCAATGCATAAATTGAGACAAAACCCCTACTGCATATGATAAATCAGGTCTAGTTAGAGTAGCATAGATAAGGCTACCAACCAAACTCTGATATTGTCTCATGTCCTTGAATTCTTCACCTCCATACTTACTCAATTTGTGATTCACCTCCATTGGTGTAGGTGCTACCCTGCAATCATCCATTTTAAACTTGATTAACAAGTTCTTCAAATACCTTTCTTGGGTCACAAATACTCCATGTTGAGTATATGTAATCTCCATGCCCAAGAAATATGACAAGTCTCCCAAGTCACTTATCTTGAACTCCTTTTCCATTTGCCTCTTGAGCCTTTGTATTCCTTCTTCATCTGTGCCTGTAAGGATTATATCATCAACATATATACACATGTATATGAAACCATTTTCACTTGCTTTGACAAGCAAGCTACTATCTGCTTTAGACACCTGAAAACCAAGTTCTTTTAGGAACTTCACAAGTCTATAGTTCCATGCCCTTGGGGCCTGCTTCAAGCCATACAAAGCTCTCTTGAGCTTACACACATGATCTGGATACTTTATATCTCTGAACCCTTGAGGTTGCTCCATGAATACATCATCTGAAATGTAACCATTCAAAAAAGCATTCTTCACATCAAGTTGACATAGCTTCCAACCTTTACATGCAGCAATAGCAATAAGTGTCCTTATGGTTGTCATCTTTGCCACAGGACTATAGGTCTCATCATAATCAATACCATATGTTTGAGCAAAGCCTTTGACAACAAGTCTAGCTTTGTATCTAAACACACTTCCATCTGCAAACCTTTTGGTTTTATAAACCCATTTGCATCCAATGATTTTCTGACTACTTGGTTTTGGAACTAAATCCCAAGTTTGATTTTCCAATAGTGCATCATATTCCTCCTGCATAGCACTCTCCCATTTTTCCTTACCTTTTGCCTCTTCATATGTAGAAGGGTCTTCATCTGTATTCACCATATAAGCATAATCTTTTGTGGCTAGAAATGAAGTATCATAACTATACCTTGTAGGTTGCCACCTATTTCTTGATGACCTTCTGAGTTCTCCACTCCTTGAGGTTTCTGGCTCTTCACATTCAGGATCAAATCTTGGTGTCTCTTCCACTTCAACCTGCACTTCATTATTCTCTTGCTCATCAAATATCTGAACTTTTGATTTACCTTTTCTTTGACTCACTTCTTCTTCATCACCTGTATTGATATTGATTGTACCTGCATACCAAGTGCTTTGTTCATCAAATGTAACATCTTTAGAAACCATAAATTGCTTTGTTAATGGACTCCACAATCTATAGCCCATCTGCTTATCATCATAGCCAATGAAAACATATTTTTCAGCTTTAGGCTCCAACTTGTGCCTTAATTGTGATGGCACATATGCATATGCCACACACCCAAAAACTCTGCAATGATCCAAGGTAGGTCTTTTACCCCACCAAGCCTCATATGGTGTCATACCCTGCAAGGCTTTACATGGTAACCTATTGACCAAATAAGTGGCTGTATTTATAGCCTCAGCCCACAAATAATTAGGGCAATTTTTCTCCTTCATCATGGATCTTGCAAACTCAACAAGTGTTCTATTTCTCCTTTCTGCAACACCATTTTGTTGAGGAGAGTACCTGCAAGTAACTTCCCTTTTTATACCTGCATTCCATAAGTAATCACTGAACTCATTAGAGAAATACTCTCCCCCTCCATCTGACCTTAGTCTTTTCAACTTATGACCTGTAATTCTTTCTGCATATGCATGATAGTGTTTAAATGTATTAAACACTTCTGACTTATCTTTGATCACATAGATAGTGATCCACCTAGTAGCATCATCAACATAAATCACATAATACCTTGATCCATTTATACTGAAATCTTTTGATGGTCCCCACACATCTGTGTGTACCAACTCAAGCTTCTCTGAGTGCATAAAACCATGCTTGGAATATGAATGTTTATGAGCCTTACCTAATTGACATGCCTCACATTTGTATGTCATATGTTGACCTGCAACATTAGGCAATCCAAGCACTGAACCATTGTTAACCATATCTTTAATACCTCTTTCATTGAAATGTCCAAGCCTCTTGTGCCAAAGATCTAACTCAGAGATCTTATGTCCTCCATATGTGAACATAGCATGACCAATATTGCCTTGAATCTTCAATGTAAATAATCTTCCTTCTTTTTTTCCTAAAACAATCTGTTTATACCCTTGGCTAGGGTCTTCCACATATACTCCATCATTAGTGAACCTTACTTCATATCCCTTTTCAACAATTTGTCCTACACTTATCAAATTCTTAGGGATTGTAGGAACATACAAAACCTTACTCAATAATGTGCTTCCATCCTTGGCCTTCACTGATCCAATTGACTTCACATTGTGCTTTGTGTTGTCACCTGTTTGAACAACATGATTAAAAACTTTACTCTCCAAATCAGTCATCAAAGATATGTTACCACTCAGGTGATTGCTACACCCTGAGTCAATGTAGAAAACTCTTTGATCTTCATTCTGCCTTTCACAAGTTGCATTCATTATCAATGTTGAATCTTCCTTTTGATCTGAAGCATAATTGTAGTAGGTGTTGTTGTATTGTTGACTTTGGAATCCTCTACCTGCATTTCTTCCAAAGTAATTTCTTCCACCTCTACCTCTGTAATTACCTCTTTGATTTCTGCCACCTCTTCCTCTTGAATTATAATTTCGATTGTATCCACCATTATTCTGATTATTATGCCAACAATCATTAGCTAAGTGATTTGTCTTACCACAAATCCAGCAAGCTTTGCCTCCATCTTTGTTGTTCCTGCCTCTTCCTCTACCTTTGCCACCTCCTCTTCCTCTTAGGAAGTTGGCTTGAGTAGTTGTTCCTTCATCTTCACCTGCTTGTTGTTTTCCTTTGCTATTCTTCTTCTTGTCCTTTGAGTACATTGCATGACCTGTACTCTTGTCACCATCTCCTTTAACATCCTGCTCAAATGTTAGCATATGACCTAACAATTGATTTAAATCAGGAGTGAAATGGTCAAGTGATAACTCTGTAGACAAAATAAATGGCTTCCGTTTGTCATCACCTCTCAACCCTGTAAGAATTTGCCTTACCAATTTATCTTCCTCAATGTCTTCATCAACAGCTCCTAAAGCATCTGCAATATCTTTCATCCTTGTTACATAGTCTGAGATGGATTGAGAGGCCTTCTTCTTGAAGGTAGTAAACTCTGCCCATAAGGATGCCTTCCTTGACTTTGTAGTATTCTGAAAATGCTCCTCCAAAGCATTCCATATGTCAGTTGCACTTTCAAGACCTCTAATATGAGGTAACAAGTAATCATTGACTCCCATATAGATAATGCTCCTAGCTTGAGCATCTTTCTTCATCCAATTTTTCAAATATGCTAATTCTTCCCTAGTTGGAACACTAGGATCTCTGAACTCTGGCTTCTCTTCTTCTCCTGTGATGTAACCAATTAAATCTTTGCTCATAAGATGAGCTTCCATCCTCATTGACCATGCAGGATAGTTTTCCCTATCAATTTCTCTATCTGTAGAGCATCTCCCATCTTGTATCCACCTGTGTATTGAAATCTTCAAGCTTTACAAACAATGTATGTACCTTTACTTCGAATTAGACTCCTTTTATCTTCCTTGATGTCGAATGGTCCTCTCCTCAGGCTTTTGACTCCAAGCTTTCACTTCTTAGATCTTCAAGTGTTGAATTTCTTGAATCTGCAGCAGTCGAGATCCTCCTTTCCTTGATTTGATGTCTCCTGCTCTGATACCACTGATGGAGAGTGTTAATCTCCAAAAGAACAACCTACTCTTGTGATTAGAGCACCTCTATACCAAGAGTAAGTCAAAGCCTTCACTAAATTAGAGATCCAATCTCCAAAATATCAAAATTGAGAAAATCTGTGAAGAAGATAAAACACAGAAAAGTCTGCTGCACTATTTCTTCACATTGACCTATCAAACGTGTAAATTTTTTGATGAAACTTTGTAAGAATCATCTTTCAGAGATTGCGCATCACCTCCAAGTTGAATTACTTCAAAAGCTTTAGTATAACTTGAGAAATTGACTTCACAAGTTACCTATGTCTGAATCTGCACTTCTAAGAAGTCGATTTAGACACCCCTAACTTCTTAACTTCAATTCTCTCAGTACAAAACCCGTTTAAGCAAATGCTTCTAGCCACGAGTAGATCATCTTCTAACTTAAAGATTAAGTGCTTACTTGCACAAAACTTTAAACTATGGAGTGAGATCTGACCAAAAGATTAAACTCGAAATTTGCGCCTGTTTCAGAGAACTGTAAACATTCAACACATATGAATGTTCCTACTTACAATTCTCCTAGCCTGTTTGCAATTAGACTCTGAAACTCAGGTCACAGGCTCATTAACTAACAACTTAGATATCCTCAAAAGGATTTCTCAATTGATCAAACACAGACGGAGCAGACACGAAAAGATCGGGCGCAATATTTCTTCATTAACTCAGAAAAATTACAGTTGAGTGATGAGAGCTAACTCAACTAACTTTTCCTCTATCTCATGACTTCTAACTTCCTCAATCTTGGCTTCTAACTATTGTCACATATGCTCTCATACATGCCCCGACTTTTCTCAAAGTATTTATAGATAAATTTGTACAAGTCTATGACTAATCAAAGATCTAAGTGAACTATGTACATATGTGTACATTTCTCACATACTCTGAATGTGTCTTTCTTCCAAGCTTCAATAGTTGATCCTTCCTTCATCCTTTAATCTTCTAAGCCTTCAATTGGTGATTGGTCTGCACCAACAAATATGTAGGGATCAATGTGTGCTTGGGATACCTAATGTATCCAAGAAACACATGATCTATAAATGTGGTGCTTGTCAGTTTGGAAAATCTCACACGTTACCCTTCTCAAGGAAAGGCTACATGCATGAGGGCTACCTAGAGCTTGTCCACACAGATGTATGGGGACCAAGTAAGGATCCCTCAATTTCAAGATCAAGGTATTATGTATCTTTCATTGATGACTTTAGTAGGTGGACTATCTTATATTTATGAAGCACAAAGATGAAGTATTCAGTCGCTTTAAAAAGTATCTTGCACTTGTTGAGAACCAAACAGGAAGAAGTCTAAAAAGACTAAGGTCAGATGGAGGAGGTGAGTACTTCTCAAATGATTTTGATGCATTCTTGCAGGACAAAGGAATCAAGAGTGAAATTACAACAAGGTATACCCTTGAGCAAAATAGGGTGGCAGAGAGGAGCAATAGACTAATTGTTGAAACAACTAGGTCAATGTTAAATGAGAAAAAATTACCTAATTACTTGTGGGAAAAGAGTGTATCTATTGCCACGTATCTTGTAAATAGGCTACCATCCAAATCTCTTGATGTGATGACCCCATATGAAGCATGGCATGGTAGAAGACCTTCACTTGATCATTGCAGGATCTTTCGATGTGTTGCTTATGTGCATATCCCTTCTCAAATAAGAGGTAAGCTAGACCCTAAGGTAGAGAAGTGCATCTTCATAGGGTATGACTTGAATCAGAGATGTTGTTTTTGATGAGAATGACTCTTGGTTTGAAAGTGAATGCAGGAAAGTAAAGCTACCTTATGACTTGGAAGAGGAGTTTCCAAGCCTCACTAAGGAGGATCCTAATCAGATTGAAGACATTAACTCAGATGATGAGGACATCATCAACTTAGAAGAATTCAAGGCATGGAAATCCAAAGGTAAAGTCAACATGAAGAAGTTGGAAGATATACCTGAGTCATCCAACCAAGCAATCAGAAGATCACAAAGGGAGAGCAAGAAGCCAATCAGATATGGGTATGACACTTCCTTAGTTACGAAGCATTCTCTTTATCTTGCAAAAGACTTGTCATTTGAAGATCCATCATCATTTGAAGAGGAAAAGACCAAGATAGAATGGAAAGAAGCTATGGATGAGGAAATTGAGACACTCAAGGAGAATGATACTTGGGAGCTAGTACCAAAGAAGGAGTCTATGAAGGTAATTGGTTCTAGATGGATCTATAAGATCAAGAGGAATTTTGATGGATCAATAAGCAAGTACAAAGATAGAATTTTGGCCAAGGGTTTTGCACAAACCCAAGGAGTTGATTATGAAGAAACCTTCTCACCTGTGGCCAAAATGCCAACCATCAGGGTATTGGTAAGTGTGGCTGCATCAAAGAATTGGAACATGTATCAATTGGATGTAAAAAATGCATTTCTAAATGGCTGGATTTCAGAGGAGGTGTACATGTCTCAACCTCCTAGCTATGAGGATCCAAGAAAGGTAACATATGTGTGTAATTGAACAAAGCTCTTTATGGATTGAAGCAGGCACCTAGGGCATTGAACCATAGGTTGACTACATACCTTCAGGATGAAGGATTCATCATGATTAAAGCATATACTTCTCTGTTTATTAAGAGGAGAAATTCAAAGGTAATATACCTATGTGTATATGTTGATGACATCATACTCACAGGTAATGATGCTAATGGCATCAAGCAAATTAAGAATCAAATGATGGAGGAGTTCAAAATTAGTGATCTAGGATCACTAAAGTATTTTCTTGGACTTGAGTTAGTCTATACTAACTTTGGGATTTACATTACTCTGAGAAAGTATATACAGGACATGTTAAAGAAGTTTGAGTTGCAGGATGCCAAGGTAGCAATTACTCCAATGGAGGTAAACCAAAATTTAAGTTTCCATGAAGGTGATGTACTTGAAAATATTGCAGGTTACCAAGGCATAGTGGGAATCTTGAACTATGCTACATTGACAAGGATTGATATTGCTTATGGAGTAAGTGTTCTAAGTCAGTTTATGCACAAACCTAGGGCACCTCACTTGGAAGATGCCAAGAGGATTTTGAATTACCTTAAGGGGACTCAAAATCAAGGATTGCACTTTCCTTATACCTCAGACTTGGACATCAAGATATATTCAGATGCAGATTGGGCAGGTTGCAAAGATGATAGAAGGAGTACCTCAGGTTACCTATCATTTGCAGGTTACAAACCTATATCATGGTCTTCAAAGAAGCAACCTACTGTTGCTTTATCTTCTATAGAGGTAGAGTATAGAGGATTGGCCAATGCTACTCAAGAGGCCATATGGATCAGACTGTTATATACAGATTTGGGTTTGCATAGTATATCTCCAATGATTTTTGGAGATAATACAAGCTCACTACATCTTGCAGCAAATCCTATTTATCATGCTAGGACCAAGCATATAGAGGTCCACTATCATTATGTGAGAGAGAAGCTATTAAGCAAGGAAATGCAGTTGTCATATGTATCAACTAACATGCAATGTGCAAACTTATTGACTAAAGCATTAGATGGTACAAAACTTTGTAGGTTTAAGTCTACGATAGGATTGCAGGACATTCAAGAAGATTGAAGAAGAAGAACAAGCCAAAATGTTTGGCTTGAGGGGGAGCTGTTGGTACAAATATCAATCCTACACATTTGGCTAGAGTTTATGTACAATTGAAGTTCCATGGGAACCATTGCTAGGAAGCTTTTACCTTTTACCATTTAATTTGACTTGGAAGAATATTTGTAATCACCACTAAACTCGTGGATTTTGTTAGTTGGAAAATTCACGAATCTACTTGAGAGAATATCTCCTAGATTAGAGGATCAATTTTAGTGAGAGCCAATCGAGAATTCAAATTCAAATTTCAAATGTATCATCAATAAAAGATGACTAAAAAACTCACGGTTAGAGTGAATCCATTTCCAAGTTCTCCTTGACCACATTGTAAGAGAGTAAGGCTTACATCATAGCCTATACTACTCATTATAATTAGGCTTTGATTTTCATCCCTATGATCTTGTACAACATTGTGTTCTAATACAATAGATCAATACTTATCATCTATGGTCTCTCTGTCATAGTTACTCAAAAGAGTCCTTTTGTACTGCTCATCTCAGTCATTTCTTCACCATTTTCAATATCCTATAGCTTGTTGGAATCAGATCCAAGTCCTCTACATGATCACAAATTTGGAAGATAATCCATTCATCCAATTTGGCGAAAAGCGTGTCAAAGTACACACTAGTCAAACTCTATAGAGGTCCTAAAAAATCGAGGGTAATGATTTGATTGCTAAATTGATTGCTCTGTGTATAGTACATCATTTTAAGTGATTCCACTTGGAACCATTAGCTCATTAAGCTAATTTGATATCTCCAAAAGGAATGCTTCTAATTCCTATTGTACTGGAAGCTCTAAGCATAACACGCAGCAGGTGTGTGAATAAAAATAAAAGGTTTTCATTAATCCTTCAACTTGGAAGTAGTCTATTTTGGTTCAATCATTCCTCACATCATTTACAAAGTACATAGGCACTTGTATAGTGTCATTGGAAAGCTAAAGAGGGCCTACAACTCAACTCTGAAGCAAGAAGGGGCTTGTACAAAGCAGGATTTGGCAGTACCTACTCATTTCTTGAAGTGTCCATCCATCTTTCCCAACATAGGTTTGGCTATTACATCCTTTTTTATATACTATGTATAGGCCACTTCATATGTTGTCAATCTAACTATCGTTACAAGAGAAAGTTTTCCAAAAAAATTTGACTCCCTTTAAAAACATCTAAAGTCAACATCTTCAAATATATGTACATAATGGCTTCCCATAAAGATGACTCTACTTTAGTACACCATTAAGCATATCCTATAAGGGGTTTCACTCATGTAAAAAAGTAGTGCGTTTGAGGGTGAGTTAAATCCTATGTAGTTGAGGGTTCTTACATCAGTGTCAATGAAGGTTTCTATGTAGGTTATTATGGGTTTCAAAATCCTAACTAATAGTATACATGCAAGATCATTCACGTCTTTTAAATTGTCTATCAAGTATTTGGTAGTAGTAACCATGCAATTCCTAGTTGGCCAAGTTCGTTTTTTGGGTCTTGCAATTTTTAGAAAGTTCAGCCATTTTGTTAGGATTTGTCCTTTGTTTCTCCAATTCTCTAGCATCCTTTAATTCTTCTTTTGAATTGTTCTACTTGTTGTCTTAACTGCTCCAATTTCTCATTCTTTATTTCTAAGATTTGTCCTTCTACCTTTAAATGTCCTTCTTCCATTAATATCTTATTGATTTTCTCATTGGCCTTGGAGATTACCTCATATGAAGTTTGTAATATCCTGTTTTTTGACTCCGACCTTCTTATGTCTTCTCCCATCTTCGTGATGGTCTCATTTTGTTTTATACATTTGTCTTCCAAAAATCTTACTCTATTTTGACTTTGCATTGCTTGAATTTCTAGTGCAATTGCCTTCTCTAGATATTTTTCACTTCTTTTCTACCGCTCTTTTAATTCTTCTTCCAATTGGTCTTTTCCTTTTTATGATCTTTTATGACCTTACTGCCCTTGGTGAATTCTGATTTTGTAGCAATCCCAGACATAATAATATTTATGCTTGAAGTTCTAAACTCTTCAATATTCCTCATTGTAATTTCACATAATCCTTTTATATCTTTGGGGATTCTTTCTATTCCTATTGTGGGATTTGGTTACTTTACCTCTGATTGCTAGTTATTTTGATCTTCTTCTTTGGACTCCCCTGATTCTGATTCTGATTCTTCATCTTTATCTTTCTTATCTTCTTCTATCTGTTTACTATTGAATTCTTCCAATTGCTTTTCTTCTTCCTGAGTTGCATTTGATTCTTCTAATTTTGAACTATATACGTCTCTCATTTCCACATATAATTGTAATTCCTCTTTTTGAATATCATCTAGAACTTCCTGAATTTCTGCTACAATATCATGTACTTTTCATGTTTTGTTTCCTTTTCTTCTAATTTTGCTCTCTCATCCTCATATTCTAATACTTTTATTTCTATTGTTTCCTGTATTATTTGGCTAATTATCACACCTCCTTCAATTGTTTTTTCTTCAATTATGGTTGTAACTACTTTCTTTGCATCTTCATGATGACTGGTTTTTATATTGGAAACTTCCTGATTGGAGCATTCCCCTTCTTCTACTTCTTCTAAAATAGTTTCTATATTTTTTGAAGTACCTTCCTTGATTGTTTCCGCCTCCTCTAATTCCTCTGTATTTGACTTTTGAATTTGTACTATCTTGATGGGAGTCTTGGGTAGGGATTATTGTTAAGGAGTTTGAATCTACCAACACCCAATACTCCTAGTAAACCAAAGTGATTACAAATCAAAGAGACTGAAGGACTTGAAAAAATTGTTGAATTTGAGAAGTAAAGCTCACTCTAGGAAGATATCATAAAAGAAAAAGAAGTACAGAGAATGGTCCTAATTAGAGATCAAGGGAAGGATAGAATGCCAAGCCATACAAGAAAAAGAATCAAAAGAATTTGTCTCAATGATAGAACAGAGAGTAGATAAAGTAGAAGCTAGGAAAGAATTAGAATATTCAATCAAGCTAGTACAAATGGAGAAGAAAGAAGTAAAGGAAATAGAAAAGTAGAGGAACAATTACCAAACATAGTAAAATAGATCCAAAATGTTCTGGATGACATTCAACATAGGAAAGGATCTCACGACATAGAAATGAGAGAAGCTTTAAGTATAGAAGAAGAACAAGAAGAACCAAAAAGGAAAAGGAAGAAGAGAAGCAACATTATGAAATCTAGGAAAATTATGAAGAGGGCTAAAATCAAGGAGATCATGATGATCAAGAGAAGGAACAATCATGAGAAGCAAAAGAAGGAGAAGATGAAATAGAAGGAGAAGAAAAACAGATAGAGGTGAAAAAACAGGAGCAAAATATGGGAATGGATAGGATCCCTAGAGACATCAAAGGTACTTGTCAAATCATAATGAGTCATATTGAAAAATTTAGATCCTCGAGTAGAAATATCATTATGTCAAGTATAGTTGTAGAAATTTGAGTTCATTAAAAGGAACAAAGTGATAGAAGAACAAAGAGAATAGTAGTGAAGATTGACAAAAGAGGTTAAAGAGCAACAAAAGATAATTGAGAAATATCTAGAAAAGGTTGTATATTTAGAAACATATTTAGTACAAGGAAAAAATAGGAAAAAAAATTTGGAATAGAACTATGAAATGCAAGAAGAAACAATAAAGAGGATGGACGATGATGTTAGAAGATTGGAATAAAAAAATAGGGTTCTCTAGACTTCTTATTAGATGTTGATAAAAGCTATCGAAGAAATCAATACAATCGTGATGGAGGAAGGGCTTATAAAGAAAAAAAGAGGAAAATCAAAGAGTTAGAATGAAGAAATAGAATCATTAAATTAGGAAATAGAGAAAATGAAGGAATTATGTTGCTACATCCATGCGAGGTTATAGTAATCTCCACGAAAAGATTGAAAAAGAAATTTTCATGTGGTAGTAACAGAGAACAAAGATGCTTAAAGAAATTGAAAACTAGAAG
Source organism: Ceratopteris richardii (assembly GCA_020310875.1). NCBI lineage: Eukaryota > Viridiplantae > Streptophyta > Polypodiopsida > Polypodiales > Pteridaceae > Ceratopteris > Ceratopteris richardii. Next base: position 121,002,342 of record CM035406.1, read on the forward strand.
GCCAAAGCCATTATTCAGGTAAAGGATGTTATTATTGAAAATGTGGTTCAAGAAAGACCAAAAATCCTAGAAAGAATATGTTGTCTTGTGCAAGAACATATGCAAAAAATCAGAGAGCAATTGAGACAGTTGATGAAGTGTCAGGTGAGTTCATACATCAAGAAAATTGGCAACCAATATGAAGATAAGATAGTCAAATTTGCATTGAAAAATGGAGTTAACCCTGATCACGATCACTTGACTGCAGATGGTTTAGGAATTCCATTTTGCATGGTTGTAGAGAGCATAAAAAAATCAAACTGCTAGAGTGGGGACAGAACCAAATGAGTTTTTGGAATATGAAGAAGACATTGAAATAACTGAAGAATTATTTGAGAAAGACAATCATTCAAGAAACAAATGGCTAGACAAAAACAAGGAATGCAAGAAGATCTAGACAAAGGCCCCACTACAATTGAAGATCAATCTAGCTTTCTATCCAGTAGCAAGGTGAAGAGACTAGCCGAAGTTTTGGTAGATGAGAAAAGAAGGGCCTATTTCACCATAGTGGTTAAACTTTCAAAAGATAGCAGGACCCAAAAAAAGATGTGCAAAGAAGTGATAGATAAGCTCAAGGATGTCAATGATCCTGCTTTTATACTAACAATCAGAATTTTGAAACTAATAATCACTTGTATAGAAACCTTCACAGATACGGACATTAGAACCTTGAACTTTATAGGTTTTAACTCTCCATTACATGCACTCCCTTTTTATCTAGTGAGATACCTGATAGAATTTGTCTAATGGTGTATCATAGCAAAATAGTATTTATGGGTAGTCATTATTTCCAAATCTTTTAGGATGCTTTCAACTATATATCTTTTGAAAGAGATTCAGAATTTTTGGTAAACTATCATTCATAAGGGAAGCCAGACTGAGAAGTTATGAAGATGCATATAAAGAGTACATAAAGAAGGATGTAATAGATAAACGAGTTGTAGCTCTCAAAGTGTAACTATCATTCAACATCATTTTGAAAGAAAAATTAGTGGTGAAAAAGCTCAGAAGGATTGGAACACTTCAACAAGGCACTCTTCCAAATGAGCTAAATAAACTTATAAAGGCTGGTTTCATTTACCCTGTATCAAATTGAGAATGGTTGTCTCTAATTGTAGTTACCCCAAAGAATAATGTTAAATGGAGGGTGTGTAGACTATAAACCCTTGAATGCAGCAACCAAGAGAGATCATTTTCTGCTATCCTTCCAAGATGAAATTCTAGATGAAGTGGTAGGTCATGAAAGGTACATCCTATGTGATAGATACTCATGATACTTTCAAATTCAGATAGCAAAGGAGACCAAAGGAAGAACCCATTTATTACACCATGGGGATTCTTTGCTTATCAGTTAATGCCTTTTGGCATAACCAATGCAACTCAAACATTCAAAAGGTTTATGAACTATGTTTTTCAACCATTCTTTGGATCATCAATAAGGGTGTATATGGATGACTTCTACATATATTGTACTAGATCTATGCATTTTAAAAAGGTTGAAGAAGGCTTAAAGAGATTGTATGACCTTGGAGGTCAATCAAATCTTGATAAGTATCATATTCCGAAGAAAGAGGTAGTTCTCCTTGGACATCTCATATCAAAACAGGGGATTAAAGTTGATCAATCTAAAGTTGAAGCCTTATTGGCTCTACCTCCTCCGACAATGACAAAGTAGAACCCTCAATTTTGTTCAAAAGGTATGCCACATGTCAAAGTTCATCCACCTTCTATCTCAATATAATATCTATCAAGAGAAAGGAGATAAAGAAGATAGCTCACTTGCACACTCCAGAGGAGCACACTTAGATTGAGGAAAGGAAAAATGATCTTCTTCTTCTTCTACATAAAAGGAATATACAAAAATGACCTAATACAACAATGTAACTAGTGCAATATATAAAGAACTGTACATAAGGAAAATCCTAACTGTGAATGAGTGAGCTAGCAAGAAACAAATGTGCCATTACTCTCAATAGATAAATCTAGTAAATCTCACTTAACTATCACCGACATATACCAACATGACCACTATACATGAAATGAAAAAGTGATACATCTCATCATCAATCATCACATGTCGAGCTTGATATCTCAAGACTCCCCCTCAAGCTCTATATCATGTCCTATAATCCAAGCATCTCCTAAAACTTTTTCAACTTCTCAGCTCTGAGTGCTTTAGTGAAAATATCAACAACTTGCTCATCTATCTTCACATAAACAAGATCAATGTCACTTGCTCATACCTTTTCCCTCATGAAATGATAATGTGCCTCTATATTCTTTGTTCTAGCATGAAAAACAAAATTCCATGCTAGTTGTATGATGCTAAGATTATCGCAATAGATGATGATAGGCTTTTGCACTTCCACACCTAAATCTGTGAGTAACATCTCTCACCATGATGCTTCACATGTTGCCATTGCAACACCTCTATACTCAGCCTCTATACTTGACAAAGCAACATGCTTCTTACTCCTCCATTTAATAGATGCACTCCCAAGTGAGAATAGAAAACCACTAGTAAATCTTTTATCTAGAATACCACTGGCCCAATCCACATCAGTGTATCCATGAACTTGCAATTCTGCACCAGCTTCATAAAACACTACATAATCCAAAGCAACACTCATATATCATAGAGTGCATTGCAAAGCATCTAAATGTGGTTTCCAAGGACCGACATAAATTTGCTTTCCAGTCCAACATTGTAGCTTGGGTTAGGCCTTGTAATTGTGAGATATATCAAACTTCTGACAATTTTCTTTCCTTGATATGTTTTGTTCTAGCATGAAAAACAGGGTTTCGTGCTAACTCTATGCTACTAAGGTTATCAGAATAGATGGTGATAGGCTTTCGCAGTTCCACACCTAAATCTGCAAGTAGCATCTCTAGCCATGATGCCTCACATGCTGCCATTGCAGCACCTCTATATTCAGCCTCTGTACTTGACAAAGCAATAGTGGGTTGCTTCTTGCTGCTCGATGTAATAGCTGCACCTCCAAGTGAGAATAGAAAACCACTAGTAAATCTTCTATCTGGAGTATTACCAGCCCCATCTGCATTGGTGTATCCATGAACCAGCAAATCTACACCAGCTTCATAAAACAATGCATAATCCAAAGTAGCACTCACATAATGTAGAGTGTGCCTCAGAGCATCCAAATGTGGCTTCTTGGGAACCTGCATAAATTGACTTTCAAGTCCAATAGTGTAGCTTAAATCAGGACTTGTAATTGTGAGATATATCAAGCTTCCCATAATTTTCCTATAAATAGTAGCATTTTCCAATGCTTCACCTGATGTAGTATCTAACTTCAAATTCTGATCTAATGGCATAGAAATTGGCTTACAATTTACCATACCATACTTTTGCAGCATATTCAAGGCATATTGCCTTTGCGACATCCATATAGTTGTTTCTGTATGTATAAACTCAATGCCCAAGAAATAGCATAGCACACCCAGATCTTTCATGTCAAATTCTTGCATAAGAAGTTGTTTTACCGCTTTGATGCTTTCTTCATTATCACCTACTACAATCAAGTCATCAACATAGATAGCCACAATTGTGATGCCATCATCACCCTTCCTTGCATATAGTGAATGATTTGCATCACACATAGAAAATCCAATGGTGGTCAAGTAATCACAAATCCTTGCATGTCATGCATGAGGTGCTTGCTTCAGCCCATACAAAGCATTTTTGCAACCTGCAAACATATTCTGGATGCGTTGAATCTTCATATCCTTGTGGTTGGTCCATGTATACTTCTTCGTGTAACTCACCATGTAGAAAAGCATCCTTCACATCCATCTGATGCAATGTCCATCCTTTTGTTGTAGCTAATGCAACAGGTGTTCTGACAGTAGACATTTTCGCTACAAGATTGAATGTTTCCTCATAATCAATGCCATAAGTTTGTACATATCCTTTTTCTACCAATCGTGCTTTATACCTGCTTATGCTACCATCAACATTGTGCTTTATCTTGTAAACCCACTTGCAGCTTATGGGTTTCTTTCCTCGTAGCAATGGAACCAGCTTCCATCTATCGTTTCCATAAAGCGCAGCCATATCCTCATCCATTGCCTTTTTCCAATCTGCATTTCCAATTTCATCTTCAAAACAAGAAGGTTCAGCATCTTGTATTACCTTTGTCATGTAGGCACAATGATGAGCCATGTAACTATCATATATCAATCATTGCACTGAATTCCGTATCCGCTAGATCTTCTTGGTTTTGGATCACTTCTAATTGTATCATCTGCATGTGCCTTTCTTACTCCTAGAGTCTTCATAGAGGGCAATCTAAGTTCCTCATCAAGACTCTTTTCTGAACCACTTGAATCTCCATCAATGTCTTCAAAACCTACACATGTTTTATGACTAGCAAAAAGCTTTTCTTTACCTTTCTTGGATGTATTTGATGAATTTTTTGGGTTGAAATTTACACACAATCTTCCATTCCATGGATTTGAGTTGGAACTATTGCTTGGTGATGCATCTGGTCCACTCAAAGCTTGAGATTATGCACTTGATTTTTTGGCATTTTCTTTGTCATTTGGTTCAAGATTCAGTCCTTCTTTGGCATCTTCATACAAGCTTGACATTTCATCAAATACCACATCTCTGCTCACCTTCACCTTTTGTGTGAGTGGGTTATAACATTTATATCCCTTTTGCTCAAGGGAGTATCCAATGAAGACACACTTTTCTACTCTTGGATCAAGCTTCGTCCTCAATTCATCTAGAACATGTACATATGCAATACAAGCACAAACTTTCAAATGTGATAAGTTTGGATTTTTACCTATAAACTTCTCTTCAGGTGTAGCTTGATGTACAGTAGCAGTCGGAGTTTTGTTCATGTTGTATACAGTAGTATGAACAGCTTATGCCCAATAACATTGAGGCATATTCCTCTCAGCCATCAAGGCTCTTGCTATTTCTGCAATATGTCTATTTTTGCGTTCAGCAATGCCATTCTATTGTGGTGTGTACTTGGATGAAATTGATGTCGAATTCCATGATTTTTTTAGAAAATTGTTGAACTCATTTGACATGTATTCACCTCCTCCATCAAATCTTAATGTCTAAATATACTTCCCTATCTGCTTTTCCACCATAGCTTTAGAAATTTGGAAGTGAGTGAACACCTCACTCTTCTCTTTCATGAAATATACCCACACGTTTCGTGTATGGTCATGAATGAAAGTAACATAAAACCTGCAACCACCCATAGATGTGGTCTTTGCAGGACCCCAAACATTTGTATGTACTATTTCTAGTATGTCCTCACTAACATGCTTGTCATGTGGAAATGATGGTCTTGACTGTTTTACAAATTGACATGTTGCATCTCTGCAACCTCGAAATTTGGCAATCCATGGACAATCTCCTTTGACTGCATCAATTTGAGCCTTTGCAAGTTTGCATGTCCAATCCATTTGTGCCAAATCTCTATATCAGCAATGACTCCTGCACCATGGCTACATTCATTTCAGGAATTTTCACATTTAAGGTGAACATCCTACCCACTTTATTTCCTTAGGCAATCAATCTTCCATCCCGTTTGTATTCCTCTATATATAACCCATCAGCATTGAACCTGAATTGTAATCCCTAGTCAACCATTTGTCCAATAGAAACCAGATTCTTTGTTATATTTGGAACATGCAACACATCAGCAAGATGTTTTACCTTCCCGTCCTCCATAGACAATGTTATGTTTCTTGTTGTATGCTTGATAGGGTGTTATATGTTATCACCTCTTTCAATATATCCAGGAACAGGCAATTTTTGCAAACTACTAAACCATTCCGCATGATTGGTCATGTGATTTGAAGCACCTGAATCAACATACTAGACATTATCATTCAATTTTGAAACACCAGTAGACATCGTATTCATCATGTGATGTTGAACCATGAACAACTTCTCAGAATCATCTGCACATGGATGCATAGTTGTTTTGTTTCCTTCTATTATTTTGATTTTTCAACCTGCAATCACGTTCAAAGTGTCCAAGTTTACCACAATTCCAGCATCCTTTACTATCATTACCTGAATAATTTCTTTGGAAATTTCTAAGACCTCTTTGGCTCCCCCTACCTCGAAATTGTCCTCTTCCTCCTGCATGATTATGTAGTTGACCTTGTTCTTGGTTATTGTTTCCTCTTCCACTTTTGAAACCTCTACCTTTGCCTCTTCCTCTGCGAGAGTAGAATACCTGCTCATAACTAGGTTTTCCTTGGGAGTTTGAGTCCTCACCAAGATTCTTTTCTTCATTAATCAGCATGGATACCAAATCAGCAAAATTTGAATTATTTTCTCTGGTCTATATAGAAGTTCTAAACTACTTATATGCAGCTCCTAAACCATGAAGGCACACTTCCACTTTATCATCACCATCTACATTCACACCAATAGATGCAATTTACTCACATATGCATTTGATTTTCAAGGTGTAGTCACTTACCAACATGCCCTTCTTCTCCAATGTATGCAGCTCGTTCTTGAGTTGCAATTTCCATGCCTTTGTATTAGTCTCATACAATGTGACCAAACTATTCCAAGCCTCTTTCAGAGTCTTGACATCCTATATGTGCTCAATCATGCTATCATGTATGATAACAGATAGCCAATACATTACCTCTCATGTTCCCTTATTCCATTCCTCATATGCTCTTAACTAGTCCGTAGTCTGATTCCTCTCTCGTAACTACAGAGAATTTTTGTTCTCTCCTTTGATGTACTTCGAGTAGCCTTTTCTCATCAGGAAATTCTTCATTCTGAATCTCCAAACATGGAAGTTGTTCTTGTCCAGCTTATCGCTCATAAGCTGACTCATTCTATCTATGTTTTTCATTTCTATAGCAATTCACAACACTACAAAACACTACAAGAAGCACTTCTGCTTGAATCTGTTGCATTATGACGTGATCGTTCGATCTCTAAAAAACACAGTTTTTGTGTATCAACAGTACATGAAATCGCTTGAAATTCTAGATCTAGAATATATGAGTGTTGTTGAATAGGAAGCAAGTTACAGTTTTGCAAATTGACCTGGTTTTTCTGTGGTCCCCACCTTGCAGGCTCGAAACAGAGGTCGAGATGGATCCGAAACACTAATCTGACAAAAACGAGTGACCCTAAAGGGGTAACTCACACAAAAATATTTTGCGGTCTTCTACCTTCATGTCAGTTTTTATAGCAATCTGAGGTTGTTTGTGAATCACGCTTTCTCCATGCCTTGTCACGTACTCTTCATTGTCGGCCTTCTCCACAAGCTCTCTACAACCACACTGGCTCTAATACCATGTCACGAGGAAGGAGGTAAGGAAGAGAGCTCACACACACACTCTCACAATCAAAGAGAAGCACACACTCAGATTGAGGCAAAGAAGAATGATCTTCTTCTTCTTCTTCTATTACATAAAAAGGTATGTACAAGAATGACCTAAAAACAAGAGTACAACTACTCCAATATATAAAGACCAGTACATAAGGAAAAAACCTAATGTCCGTGAATGAGTGAGCTAGCAAGAAACAAATGTTCCATCACTCTCGGTAGATAAATCTAATAAAGCTCAATGAATTGTCCCTAACATATACCGGTGTGACCACTATACATGTTAGAGAAATGAAAAAAATGATACGTGTCATCTTGGATCATCACATGTTGAGCTTGATATCTAAACATAATTTATAATCCTTGCATGTGAAGAAAGAGGGGCTTATTTAAGCCCATACAAAGCATTTTGCAACCTACAAGCATATTTTGGGTGCTTTGAATCCTCATATCCTTGTGGCTGGTCCTTGTATGCTTCTTCCTCCAACTCACCATGTAAGATGGCATTCTTCACATCCATCTGATGCAAAATCCATCCTTTTGTTGTAGTGAATGCAACAAGTGCTCTGACAGTAGCCATTTTAGCTACAAGGCTAAAGGTTTCTTCATAATCAATGCCATATGTCTATGCATATCCTTTTGCTACCAATTGTGTTATATACCTGCTTATGTTGCCATCATCATTTTGCTTCACTTTGTAAACCCATTTGTAGACTATGGGTTTCTTTCCTTGCAGCAATGGAACTAGCTTCCATGTTTCATTTCCATAAAGTACAGTCATCCCCTCATCCAGAACTTTCTCCTAATGTGCATTTCCAATTGTATCTTCAAAACAAGAAGGTTCAGTATCTTTTATTACATTGGTCATGTAGGCACAATGACAAGCCATGTAATTGTCATATGTCAATCGTTGCATTCAATTTTGCATCCTCTAAGATCTTCTTGTTCTGGATCACTTCTCCTTATATCAGACATGATGAATACAATGTCTATTGATGTTTCAAAATCAAATGGTAATTTCTAGTATGTTGATTCATGTGCTTCAAATCACCTAACCAACCATGCAAAATTGTTTAGTAGTTTGTAGAAATTGTATGCTCTTGGATTTTTTGAGACAAGTGATGATATATCACATCCTATTGAGCATACAAGAAACATATAACTATCCATGGATGATGTGAAGGTAAAAAATCTTCTTGATGTACCGCATGTTCTAAACATGAAAAAGAACCTAGTTTCTATTGGACACATGATTTAACAGGGATTACAAGTCAAGTTCAATGTTGATGGTTTATATGTGGAAGATTATAGACAAAATGGTTGATTGATCTCCAAAGGAAAGAGTGTGTAGGATGTTCACCTTGACTGTCAAAATTCTTGAAATGAATGCAGCCATGTTTGCAAAAGCTGCAAGTATTAATGCTTACATAGAGATTTGGCATAGATGAATTGGACATGAAAATTTGTAGAGGTTGAAGTTGGTGCAGTCAAAGACGTGTGTCAATGGACTACCAAATTTCAAGGTTGCAAAGATGCAAAAGGTATGTGAAGCATGCTAATTTGGTAAACAATCAAGGGCATCATTTCTACATGACAAGTATGTTAGTGAGAATGTTCTAGAAATACTACTTATAGATGTTTGGGGTCTTGCAAAGATCACATCTATGGGAGTTTGTAGGTTTAATATCACTTTCATTGATGACCATACACGAAAATTATGGGTATACTTCATGAAGGAGAAGAGTGAGATGTTTACTCAATTTCAAAATTTCAAGGATATGGTGGAAAAGCAAACTCATAGGTATATTCAAACATTAAGATATGATGGAGGAGTTTAATACATGTCAAATGTATTCAATACTTTTCTAAAAAGTCATGGAATTCGAAGAAAATTTTCATGGAGGTACACATCACAATAGAATGGCATTGTTGAACACAAAAATAGACATATTGCAAAAATAGAAAGAGCCATGATGGTTGAGAAAAATATGCCTCATTGTTATTGGGCAAAAGCTTTGCAGACTATTTTATACATCATGAAACGATCTCAAGTTGTTCTTATAGATAAAGTTCCTCTTGAGGAGATGTTTAGAGGTAAAAAGAAAAGTTATCACATATGAAAATATTTGGCTATGCTGCATATGTACATGTCTTAGATGGGTTGATGAGAGAACTTGATCCAAAAGTAGAAAATTGTATCTTCATTGGGTATTCCCTTGAGATAAAAGAATATAAATGTTACAACTCACTCACATGAAAGGTGAAGGTGAGTTGAGATGTGTTTGCTAAAATATCAAGCTTCTATGCACATGCCAAATAAGTACTTAATATTGACTTAGATGACTAAGAAAATGTTGAAAATGCAAGTTTAGAATCTCAAGTTTTGAGTGCATGTGCTATGTCACCAAGCAATAATTCCAACTCGAACCCATGGAGTGGAAGATTGCATGGAAATTTCAATCTAGAAAATTCATTGACTACATCCAAGAAAGGTAAAGAAAAGTTTTTTGATGGTAATAAAACATCCATAGGTCTTGAAGACATTGATGGATAATCAAGGGGTTGAGAAAAGAGCCTTGATGAGGAACTTGGATTGCTTTCCATAAAGAATGCATGAGTAAGAAAGGTGTATGCAGATCATACAACAAGTGACCAAGGACCAAGAATATTTGGGAGGATGTGGAATTCACTGCAACATTTAATGTATGATAGTTACATGGCTTGTCATTGTACCTACATGGCCAATACGTATACGTATAATACAAGACACTAAACCTCCATGTCTTTAATATGCAATTAGAAATGTAGATTGGGAGAAAGCTATGGATGAGGAGATGGCTGCACTTTATGGAAATAAAACATGGAGGCTAGTTCCATTGCCACAAGGAGAAAACCCCATCAATTGCACATGGGTTCACAAGGTAAAGCATAATGTTGATGGTAGGATAAGCAGGTATAAAGCACGATTGGTAGAAAAAGGATATGCATAGGTATATGGCATTGATTATGAGAAAACTTTCAGCCATATAGCTAAAATGGATACTATTAGAGCACTCGTTGCATTGACTATAGAAAAAGGATGTATTTTGCATTAGATGGATGTGAAGAATGTTTTCTTACATGGTGAGTTGGAGGAAGAAGTATACATAGACCAGCCACAAGGATGTGAGGATTCAAAGAATTAAAAATATGTTTGCATGATGAAAAAGGATTTGTACGGGCTTAAATAAACTCCCCATTCTTGGCATGCAAGGATTTCATACTATTTAACCTCCATTGAATTTTCTATGTGTGATGTAGATCACTCATTATATGCAAGGAAGGGTGATGTTGGCATCATGATTATGGATATTTATATTGATGACTTGATTATAGGTGGTGAAAATGAAGAAAATATTAAAAGGGTAAAGTAGCTCCTTATGTAGAAATTTGACATGTAATATCTTGGTGTCCTATGATATTTTTAGGGCATTGCATTCATCCATCGAGAAATAGTTATATGGATGTCCCAAAGGCAATATGCCTTCAATATGCTACAAAATTATGTTATGGTTGATGATAATCCAATTTCTATGCCAGTGGAAAATGCTACTATGTATAGAAAAATTATGACCTTTGATATATCTCACAATTACAAGACCTTATCTAAGCTACACCATAGGACTTCAAAGTCAATTAGGTTCCTAGAAAATCGCATTTAGATGCTTTGAGGTGCACTCTAAGTTATGTGAGTGTTAATTTGGATTATGCATTATTTTATGAAGCTAGTACAGAATTGCAAGTTGAAGAATACATGGATGCAAATTGGGTTGGTATCATTCCAAATAGAAGATCTACTAGTGTCTTTGTATTCTCACTTGGGAGCGCATGTGTTACATGGAGCATCAAGAAGAAACCCACTATTTCTTTGTCAAGTACAGAGGCTCATTATAGAGGTGTTGTATTGGTAGCATGTGAAGCATCATGGCAAGAGATGATATTTGCATAGTTAGGTGTGAAAGTATAGAAGCCTATCATCATTTATTGTGATAATCTAAGCAGCATCCAATTAGCACAAAATCCTATTTTTCATGCTAGAACAAATCATATCGATGTATATTATAACTTCATGAGACAAAATGTATTAGCAGCTAATATTGATCTTGTTTATGTGAGGATAGATGAGAAAGTTGCTCATATTTTCACTAAAGCAAGGCATAGAAAAGCTAAAGAAGTTTCAAAAGATGCTTGGATTACAACACATGACATTGAGCTTCAGGGAGAGTGTTGAGATATCAAGCTCAACATGTGATGATCAAGGATGACACATACCATTCTTTCATCTCTCTAACATGTACTAGTTACACCGATATATATCAAGTGCACTTTTAATGAGTTGCACCATATTTATCTACCAAGTGTGACATCTGTTTTCTTTCCAAATCACTTGGACATTAGGGTTTTATTTATGTGATGTTCTTTATATATTGTATTGGTTTTATTGTTGTATTATGTCGTTCTTGTATATTCTTATTATGTATTGAGCAATCATAATCGCCCCAAATAAGATGAGGAAAAGGAATTCATGACTAGAATTCCTTATTAGTCCATTGTTGATATTCTCTTGTATGCTATGGTAGCTATGAGATTGGACATTGCATTTGTAGTGGAATTTATGAGAAAATATATGTCTAATCCAACAAGAAGCATTTGGAAGTGGTAAAGATGATTTTGAGAGGTGTGCATGGCACTAAGGACAAGTGTCTGTGTTTGGCTAGAGGAGCGACATCCATTATTGTGTTACACAGATTTTGATTATGGTAGTTTTGTAGACAATCAAAAGACTACATCAAGGTAAATTTTTCACTTTACTGAAGGTGCTATCTCTTGGAGATCTCATCTTCAAGAATGTATAGTTGTTTCCACTATGAAATCATAGTATCTTGTAACAAATGAGGCATGCAATGAAGCATTGTGGCTCTCCCTTCTTTCTTGTTTGCTTAGTCATAGTGAGAGTGTCATCTCTTTGGCTAAGAATTTGGAATATCATGCAAAGACCAAGCACATTGAAGTGAGGCACCACTTCATTGGAGAGTACTTAGCCATTGAGTGCATTATTCTTGAGAAGGTTCATACTAGAGATAATTTTTTGCAGATGCTTTGACTAAAGCTCTACCATAGGATAGCTTTTGACACTGTTGTCACTTGATGTGGGTTATTTCATTCTGATCTTGCTGGTTACTTGTACATTATGTTACATGCCTATCAGGTGGCAGGTATAGTTTGTATACTTACACTCAGGTATCCTTTATCATTGTCAGGAAATTTTTCGAGAGTCTCCTCCATAAAATGAGCATATGAACAATCTCGAAAACTCATAAAACCACAAGTACAGACATGTAAACCTACATCGTGATTCATTGACTCTATTGCATATAACCACTTAACCAAAAGAATCCAACTAGGCTTATCGAGCACCTATGAACAACTACATACATCTCCTATGGTGAGGTTGCATAAGACTTCCACTTGGATCATCAAGGAGACCCCCACATTTGCGTCTCTTCTAGTTAAGAGAGCCTCACCACGACCCTCTTTATCAACGTCAAAGGCTTTATGCAAAAAACATACACTATATCAATGACCACATGGACCTACATAAGCAGTATCCACATAAGCATACATAGTGTGTATGTGCTCATTATATGCAATAAGATGGCAGTAAAAGCTTGAAGTTATAGCCCAAAAACTAACCAAGAACCCATGCAAGTGTTTATGAACAATATTCTTTAGGCTCAAAAACCTGCATAAACTTGTGATGGATGCTCCCACCACAACTGAAAACCTTTCAAAAAACTTTAAATTCACTAGTGTGGGTGAACACACAGCCCCAAATCTAAGTATTCCTTGTCAGAGAAGTACAAAGAACACTCTTCTTCATGTTCTTGAACCTATGTAAAGAGAACTATGTGTGAAAGTACTCCAAGATGGATCTAAGAATCACCCCAAAAATGCTTCAAAATAGGCTTGGAAAGCAAAGAATGAAGCCTTGGGGGCCCAAAATGTGAACCTTAGTCTTTTTCCTCGTCAAACAGCACAAGATTTTAGCATAGTGGAGAGAGATTTCCAGTTAAGAGAACTTCCAGGAGACTGGTACTGGATGGGTGACCTCTTGGGAAGTATCGCGAACTTCCATCCTCCTTGATTGTTGAGGTCATCACTCATGCACAGCCTATGGTGCCAATAATGACTTCAGTGACTCGAATGACAAGGTATGCCAAGGTCTATGCCTTGGTCCCCATCTTAATTGTAAGCCTTAGAGAATGCCATGGGTGAGCGGGTGGATGCTTGCTTCACTCACACAACAACAAAAACCATTTTGCTTTGAATAGCTCTAATCCTAGTGAAGTGGTGTGATGGTGATGCACCACAGTGGATTCCCCTTTACATGAGCTTCATGACGATAACCTTGCAGTACAATGACCAAGCTCTAGTTGCCACACATGTTAATTTGCACAGGACCTACAAGATATGGAAAACCATACAGTACATGGACAGCACGAACACATATTTCCTAGGTTTTTCAAATGTGGTCGAACATTGAGTCTATGGCTAATCAAACCACTTGTTGCTAGTTAAGGAGGACTCAATAGATAGGAAGCCTTAGAAAAGGAGGACAACAAGAGAGGCATGAATTGGTCACAAGATTGACTAGACATGGTAGTCAATGAAAATCCTGTAATGAATAGACCTAACTGTTTTTTCAAATTTATTCAAAAATAATGATTTTTATCACTTCATTTCATTGAAAATACCTATTTTTGATAGTTTTGACTCCACTTTATACAATTTAAGGAACTCTCAAGCTTGAGCAGTGTTAGAATAGCCAATTTATCTATTTTCATAGTTTTTAGAACTTGTTTGACCCTTCAAATTAGCTAAGGAACCTAATATTTAACTAGCTAGTCACTAGGTTTGAACTAGTCCAAAACTATAAAAAGAGCTAGAGAGCTCATTTTTTAAAGACTTTTGGGTGGATTTTGGATGGAATTTGTACTATGAGCTCTTGGATGAAAGATTCCATTATTCTACTCTTTCTTTTTGCCTTGTGTGGATGTGTGCATGTGTGTATGTGTGTGCATGTTATTGTGCTTCTCACTCACTCACTTGTGCATTCCACTTGCTCAAGGTCTTCATATCATCCTCATGTCTCCTTGGATTTGTTGAAAATCAGTCTCAATGATGCAAAAGGGCTCAACCACGAGTTTTTCAAGTGGAACAATAAAAAAAGATGACCCAAAGTTGTGGAATAAAGTTAGAAGCTCCACCAAACTCAATCCAATTCAAATCTCATCAAATCAGCCACCAAAAAGTGCACCTACATTGATTGTTGGGTAGTTAGCTAGATTGTAGGAAAAATAAGACTCTATATAAGCACCATCCCACCTTTGTTTCTTGAGTTGTATGCATTCCATGAGTTTCCCACTTATTTTAGTGAAGTCATAAACTCCAGCAAGCAGCCCCCTTGCTTGCTTACCTCATTTTCTCATGACTTGGCTCCTCTCTATCTAGAGGTGTAGTTAGGCTTTTCCAAATCTGATTGTACCAAATTGTAGAGCATTGTGTGCTCTCTAATTGTAGTCATTTTCAATGATTTTAACCTTTGTTTGCCTCTCATATAGTGCCCTAAACTTTGAAAAAAGTTTCAATTAGACCCGAAGGTAGATAAGTGTATATTTCTTGGATATTCTTTAGAGAAAAAGGGTTTTAGATGCTATAATCCTTGCACCAAAAAGCTTAAGGTGTCCAGGGATACAATATGATGAGTTGCTTCCTTGGTATGGTATCAAAGATGTGTTACAAATTGATGATGCATATGAAGCAGAGAGGAAGTTCAAAGACCAACAACAAAGCATGGAGATAAGTGGTCCAACCACTTCAAGCACACCATCAGAGGAGAGTACTACATTATCTTGGCATGGAAGGATAAGGAATGAAGCTCATTCAAGTGAAGGAAGTAGCAAAGGAAAGGAAAAGGCAAATGACGAAGACCATCGATGGGTAGACATGGAATCTACAAGTGACGAAGATATGGAGAAAATAGAAACTCCAGGATTTAAAGTGTTTAAACTAAAGAGGAGGAGATTACTACCACCTAATGGTGAGTCAAGGTCATCAAGTAGGGTTAAATACCTTGTTCAAAGGTTAACTTATGATTCATTCATTGCAAGACACTATGCCTACATGAGTCAAGTTATAGCTTGTGAAGAACCTAATCTTTTTGAAGAAGCAAATAAGCATATGGAACGGATTGAAGCCATGGAGGAGGAATTCAAAGCACTTGAAGAAAATGATACTTGGTCATTGGTGCCAAGAACAAAGGACATGAACGTCATTGGCAACAAATGGGTGCACAAGGTAAAGAGACATGCAGATGGGAGCATCTCTAGGTATAACCAAGGCTGGTTGCCAAAGGTTTTGCTCAAACCTATGGCATAGACTTTGAGGAAACATTTAGCCCAGTAGCTAAGATTCCCACCCTTAGAAGTTTGATTGCAATTTCAGCCTCAAAAGTTTGGAAGATGTACCATTTGGATGTGAAGAATGCTTTACTAAATGGAGAGCTTGAAGAGGTAGTCTTCATGGAGCAGCCCCAAGGCTTTGAAGATGAGAGGTTTCCACATCATGTATGCAATCTAAAGAAAGCTCTTTATGGACTCAAGCAAGCCTAGATAGCTTTGAACCAAAGACTTGTGGACTACTTGGTAAAATGTGGATACAATCAGAGTCATGCAAACCCATCACTCTTTGTGAAGGAAGGTAGCAAAATTGTTTTTCCATTCGTATATATGTTGATGATCTCATCGTTACAGGGGATGATGAAGCCAACATCAAGGACATGAAGAGGAAGCTTGGATGTGAGTTTAAAATCTCAGATTTAGGGATTTTAAGGTACTACCTTGTGATTGAAGTACTATATAAAGAGGAAGGTATATACTTGATGCAAAGGAAATACATTCTAGATCTTTTGAAGAAGTTTGGCTTGTATGATTGCAAGCCCATTTCAAATCCATTAGAAGTAAATGTTAAGCTAAGTGCTATTGAAGGTGAAGAAGTGAAGGATGTCACCATGTATAGGTCAATAATTGGCTCTCTCTTGTATGCTACTATGACAATATCAGATATTGCACATGTAGTTGGAGTCTTATCTCAATTTTTGCAAGCACCAAGAGTACCTCATCTTGTTGTAGCCAAAAGGGTACTTAGCTACATCAAAGGATCAATGAATGAAGGTCTATATTATCCATTTGATGATGGATTAAATGTACAAGCTTATTGTGATGCTGATTGGGTAGGTTCCAAGATGACAGGAGGAGCACTAGTGGATATGTTATCATGCTAGGGAAGAAGACCATCTCATGGATTTCAAAGAAACAACCAACAGTGGCTCTCTAATCAACCAAAGCTCAGTATAGAGGCTTAGCACAAGTCTTATGTTATCTTATGTGGCTCAAGTAGTTGTTTGTTGATCTTGATTTGCAGGTTAAGCAAGTACCTATTTTTTGTGACAACATAATCAAAATTCGGTGTTCCATGCAAGGTCGAAGCATAGTTTAAGTGCATTACCACTTTATTAGAGAGAAGATCATGTCAAAGGATGTCAAGGTGGAGCATGTCAATACAAAGGACCAATATGCAAATATGTTTACCAAAGCATTGGATGGAGTAAAGCTACAACACTTCAAGGCATGCATTGGAATGAAGGACCTAGGCATTGAGACTTGAGGGGGAGTGTTGAAAATCAAGTCTCAATCATTCAAAAGGGCTACATGATGAGTTTTGCAAGTAGACCAATCAAAAAGGAGGACCCATAGTACTAGAATAAAGTTAGGAGGTCCACCAAACTCAATCAAATTCAAATCTCATCAAATCAGCCACCAAAAGTGCAGCTACACTGATTGGTGGTTAGTTAGCTAGATTGTAAGAAAAGTAAAACTCTATATAAGCATCATCCCACCTTTTTTTCTTGAGTTGTATGCATTCCATGAGTTTCCCACTTAGTTTAGTGAAGTCATAAACTCGAGCAAGCAGCCCCCTTGCTTGCTTACCTCATTTTCTCATGATTTCACTCCTCTCTATCTAGAGGTGTGGTTAGGCTTTTCCAAATCTAATTGTACCAGATTGCAAAGCATTGTTTTCTCTCTCATTGTACTCATTTTTATTGATTTCAAGATTCATTTGGTCTCTCATATAGTGCCCTAAATTTTTGAAAAGGTTTCAAATTATTTGACTGAGTGAATTGTGAGAAATTGCCAACTTTGTGAAGGTATATCTCTGCACATAGGTAGAGAGTGTTGCAAATAGGTAGCCTATTTTGCAAAGGGTGGTTATTCAAGCTGGAATATCCATTTTGTATTATTTAAAGCTTGTTAGGTTTATAGTCTACTGTAATTCTGCGACTAGTCTTTGTACTGGTGTAGAGAAAAATTAACAACAATGAGTATATATCACTGCTTGTGGACCTAGTGGAGGGCAGCCATCTTCCATTTTTGCATTTGGGTGTTAGAACCAACCCCCATCAGGATTGACATTTATGAGGTAGATCTCTTCCAATTTGGTACTCCCATTATGCTAGACTTACACCAAATTTTGCAATTATTGTCAGGGAGTATGATTTGAGGATGAGTGTGTGACAGTATGGTGTAGAGTCTTCATGTTGGAATCGTAGATAAGTAGGTAAATTTTCTATTTTCCTTTGTTTTTCCATCTCCATCACCATCTCTCTCATCTCTACTCACCTTTGTCACGAGGAAAGACATAAGGAAGAGAGCTCACTCACACACTCTCACACTCAAAGAGGATCATACACAGAGGTTGAGGCAAGGAAGAATGATCTTCTTCTTCTTCTTCTTCTTCTTTTACATAAAAGGAATGTACAAGCATGGCCTAAAAAAACAATTAAACTAGTACGACATATAAAGAATACTACATAATGAAAATCCTAATATCCTCAAATGAGTGAGCTAGCAAGAAACAAATGTGCCATCACTCTCGGTAGATAAATCTAGTAAATCCCAATGAAGTATCCCTAACATATACCAGCATGACCACTAATGTCTGAGAAATGAAAAATATATACATGAAATCATAGATCATCACATGTTGAGCTTGATATCCCAACACTCCCCCTCAAGCTCAACATCATGTCTTGTAATCCAAGCATCTTACAAAATTACTTCCACTTCTCAACTCCAAGCATTTTCATGAAAATATCAGCAACTTGCTCATCTTTCCTCACATAAACAAGGCCAATATCATTTGTTAATACCTTCTCCATGATGAAATGATAATTCACCTTGGTATGCTTTGTTTTATCATGAAAAATAGGTTACTATGCTAATTGTATGCTACTAAGATTATCACAATAGATGGTGATATGCTTTTTTACTTCCACAAAATCTGCAAGTAGCATCTCTAGCCATGATTCTTCACATGTTGCCATTGTAGCACCTTTATACTCAGCCTCTGTACACGACAAAGCAATAGTGAGTTGCTTCTTATTACTCCATGTAATAGCTGCACTTCCAATGAGAATAGAAGGCCACTTGTAGATCTTCTATTTGGAATACTACCCACCCAATCTACATCCTTGTATCCATGAACCTACAATTCTGCACCACCTTCATAAAACAATTGATAATCCACAGTTGCACTCACATAATGTAGAGTGCACCTCAGAGTATCTAAAGGAAGTTTCTTGAAAACTTGCATAAATTGAATTTCAATTCCAATCTTGTAGTTTAGATTGGGCTTTGTAATTGTGATACGTATCAAACTTCTCGCAATTTTCCTGTAACATAGTAGCATTTTCCAATGCTTCACATGATGTAGTATCCAACTTCAGATTCTAATCTAATGGCATAGAAATTGGCTTACAATCAACCATACCATAATTTTGCAACATACTCAAGGCATATTGCCTTTGCGACATCCATATACTTGTTTCTGTATGTATAAACTGATTGCCTAAAAAAATAGCACAACACACCAAGATCTTTCATGTCGAATTCTTGCATAAGGAGTTGCTTTACCTCTTTAGTGTTTTCTTCATTATCACCTCCTACAATCAATTCATCAACATAAATAGCCACAATCGTGATGCCATCATCACCCTTTCTTGCATATAATAAATGATTTGCATCACACATAAAAAATCCAATGGTGGTTAAGTAATCAGTTATCCTTGCATGCCAAGCACAAGAAGCTTGTTTAAGCCCATACAAAGCCTTTTGAAACCTGTAAACATATTTTGGGTGCTTTGAATCTTCATATCCTTGTGGTTGGTCCATATGTACCTATTCTTGTAACTCACCATGGAACAAAGCATTCTTCACATACATTTGATGCGAAATCCATTCTTCTGTTGTAGCTAATGCAACAAATGTTTTGAAAATAGACATTTTAGCTACTAGGCTGAAAGTTTCCTCATAATCAATGCCTCATTTATGTGCACCTCCTTTCACTACCAATCTTGCTTTATACCTTCTTATCTTACTATCAGCATTGTGCTTTACCTTGTAAACCCACTTGTAGCCTATGGACTTCTTTCCTTGCAGTAGTGGAACCAGCTTCCAAGTTTCATTTCCATGGTGTGTCCATCTCCTCATCCATAGCTTTTCCCAATCTACATTTCCAATTGCATCTTCAAAACAAGAAGGTTTAGCATCTTGTATTACCTTGGTGATGTGGGGACAATGATGAGCCATGCAACTATCATATGCCAATCATTGCATTGAATTCTAGATCCTCTCAGATCTTTTTGGTCTTGGGTCACTTCTCCTTGTATCATCTACATGTGCCTTTCTTACTCTTGGAGTCTTCTCAGAGGACAATCCAAGGTCCTCATCAAGGCTCTTTTTCGAACCTCGTGAATCTCCATCAATTTCTTCAAAACTTGTAGATGTTTTACTACCAACAGAAAGCTTTTCTTTGATGTAGTTGATGTCTGGTCTAAAACTCCCATGCAATCTTCCACTCCATGGATTTGAGTTGGAGCTATTGCTTGGTTTATGCATCAGGTCCACTCAAAACTTGAGATTTTGCACTTGATTTTTCAGCATTTCCTTTGTCATTTGAGCCAAGATTAAGTCCTTCTTTGGCATCTACATAGAAGCTTCACATTCCATCAAACACCACATCTCTGCTTACCTTCACCTATCGTTTAATGGGTTATAACAGTTATATCCCTTTTTCTCAAGGGAGTACCCAATGGAGATACACTTTTCTTCTTTTGGATCAATCTTTGTCCTCAACTCATCTAGAACATGTGCATATGCAATACAGCCAAATACTTTCATATGTGATAAGTTTGGCTTTTGACCTGCAAACTTGTCTTTAGGTGTAACTTGATGTACAACAGAAGTCGGAGTCTGTTCATGATGTATACAATAGTGTGCACAGCTATTGCCCAATAATAATGATGCATAGTCTTCTCCTCCATCAAGTATCTTGTTATGTATGCAATATGTCTATTTTTGTTCAGCAATGGCATTTTGTTGTGGTGTGTACCCTCATGAAAATTATACCATCAAATTTCATGACTTTTTAGAAAGCTATTGAACTCATTTAACACATATTCACCTCTTCCATTAGGTATTAATGTCTAAATATACTTCCCCCTCTACTTTTTGACCATAGCCTTAAAATTCTAGAAGTGATTGAACACCTCACTCCTCTTTCATGAATTATACCCATACTTTCCATGTATGGTCATCAATGAAAGTAACATAAAACTTGCAACCACCCATAGATGTGGTGTTTGTAAGACCCCAAACATTCATATGTACTATTTCTAGCACATTCTTACTAACATGCTTGTCATGCATAAATGATGTTCTTGATTGTTTACCAAATTAACATGCACATACTTTTTGCATCTCTATAATCTTGAAATTTGGTAGTCCATTGACAATCTCCTTTGATTCCATCAATTTTAGCCTCTACAAATTTTCATGTCCAATTTGTTTGTGCTAGATCTCTATATTAGCAATAACTCCTGCACCTTTTGCAAACATGGCTGCATTCATTTCAAGAATTTTCACATTTAAGGTGAACATCTTACCCACTTTTTTTCCTTTGGCAATCAATCTTCCATCCTCTTTATACTCTTCTACATATAACCCATCAGCATTGAACCTAACTTGTAATCCTTGGTCAACCATTTGTCCAACAGAAACCAAATTCTTTGTTATATTTGAAACATGCACCACATCAGCAAGATGTTTTACCTTCATGTCCTCCATAGACATTCCTATGTTTCCTATATGCTTGATATGCTTGATAAGAACTTGCAATTTCTACAGAGTACTAAACCATTCTATAGGATTGTTCATGTAATTTGAAGCACTTGAATCAACATAGCAAACATTACTGCTCAATTTTGAAATGTCAACAAACATCATATTCATCATGTGATGTTGTTCCATGAACAACTTCTCTTAATCATCTGCACTTATGGATGCATATTTGTTTTTTTGCCTTGTGTTATTTTGATTCCTCAACCTACAATCACGTTCAAAGTTTTAGGTTTACCACAATTCCAGCATCCTTTACTCTCATTACCTGAATCATTTCTTTAGAAGTTTATGCGGCCTCTTTAGTTCCCCTTGCCTCGAAATTGTCCTCTACCTCCTGCAGGATTCTAATGTTGACATTGGTTTTAATTACTATTTCCTGTTCCACTTCCAAAATGTCTACATCTACCTCTTCCTCTGCTAGACTAGAATACCTACTCAGAACTAGGTTTTGCTTGGGCATTTGAGTCCTCATCAAGATTCTTTCCTTCGATAATCAGCATGGACACCAGATCAGCAAAATTTGGAATATTTTCCATAGTTTGTATAGAAGTTCTGAACTGCTTATATGCAACTCCTAAACCATGACAACACACTTCCACCTTATCATCATCAGCCAATAGATGCAACTGACCCCCATATGCCTTTTATTCTCAAGGTGTAGTCACTTACCGAAATTCCATTTTTCTTTAATGTATGCAGCTAGTGTGAGGAGATGATATGTCGATTCCAGAGATGAGGTGGTGCTATAAGAAACCTGCTCTACACCTATCAATCTAGCTTCATATATGCTTAGCATACTTCTTTATCTTCATAATGCCGCATATAGTCCCACCAAGTCCTTTGGAGCATCACTCTCAAATGTTTGAATCAAAACAAATAATGTCTATATGCAAGAAATGTGAAGAAATTTCTTTTTTGGGAAGAGAAGGTCTCAGTGTTATGCTCAGAACTCACAATCTTGTATGAACTGACCAGAGAGCTTCTTCACATATCTAATTGAAGTGCATAGCTAACTAAATCAAGTTATTTCATGAATTTAGTTGCACCATATGAGACAAAATGAATTTAGCAAATCAAGGGGGTCACCCTAACTTTTTACGATCTAGAAGATGTGCAAACACAATCAGCTTCTTTGCTCCATATCACAAGATCTACTCACTCAAACTTAATTAAAATTATTATTCAGATCCAAGACACTTCAATCTAACTATCCTAATTTAGAGTGTAGAAAAAGATTGAGTATATGTAGAGAAATCTTTTCCACAAGTTCACCATAATGTTGAAGATGCTAGAGGAGATAGTAGACAGAGATTTACTCAAGGAAGTGTATCAAAGTATGAATGCTATTACAAATATGATACAGAGGGAGTGTATTGGACTACTAGTAGATGAAGTGATCTAAATGTATGCTCGATGAAGTAGCTCAAATCCTCTCATAAGTGCTCACTTATCCCACAACTAAAATAATGTGTATTTATACACATTATGTGAGTTTTAATTTTGAAGCTTCTCACCTGAAAGTGATCCTAGACTTTAGGGATGGAATTGATTTGATTCCTTCTACCAAACGAGTCATGATTTTAAACTCCTAAATTCACAAGATTATTTCTTCTTTTGACATTCACCTTTATCCAAGATAAATACAATGAAATTTACAAGCAGAAGTTCATATGTAGGTCTCTATAGGAAGATACGAATATATGTGTAGTCCTTAATTCTTAGCAAAGAACTTAGGCTTGCTAACTGTACCAACAGCTCCCCCTCAAGCCTAAGATGCTTGAGTCTTCATTCCTTTAAGGTTTCTTGCAATTCAATTATTGATTTGAATCTGTTTAATTTGCTTCCATCCAAGCCTTTGTCATCATATCTACACATTGTTGATGTGTTGATATATATGAGAGTTGAATCTCTTTGCTCATAATCTTCTCTCTCACATAATGATAATGAACTTCTATATGTTTACTCCAGGCATGATAAATTGGTTTAGCAGCAAGATATAATGAGCTAATATTATCTCCAAATATATGTGGAGTGGAAGTGCTCAACCCTTAATCGGAATATAAGGTTCTAATCCACATAGCTTCTTTTCTAGGATTTGCAAGTCCTCTGTACTCAGCTTCTATTGATGAAAGAGCAATCTTGGGTTGCTTCTTAGAAGAACATGAGATCAATTTTGTTCCTACAAAAGTAAGGTATCTAGAGGTGCTTCTCCTATTAGCTTTAGAGTGTGCCCAATCTACATCAGAAAAGATTTTAACATCTATATCAAATTTATATGGATAGTATAGTCCTTCATTGATTGTGCCCTTCAAATACTTTAGGATTCTCTTGGTTGCTTCCATGTAGGGCTTCCTTGGAGTATGCATGAACTGACTCAACACACTTACTCCATTACAAATATCTACTCTAGTTAGTGTAGCATAACTTAAGCTTCCAAATAAACTTGGATAGCTAGTTACATCTTCAATTAGCTCACCTTTATGAGCACTTAACTTCAATTTTACCTCCATGGGAGTACCTACAACCATTGTATTCTCTACTTTGAATTTAGAGAGCATATCTCCAATGTATCTCCTTTGTGTGAGGAACATACATTTCTCTGTATATACTAATTCCAAGCTTAGGAATTATGCAAGAAAACCAAGATCACTGATCTTGAACTCCTCCTTCATTTGAGCTTTGATCTTTATGATTCTTTCTGCATCATTTCTTGTAATGATTATATCATCAACATATACACATAGTTATATGTCCTTTGAATGATTCCTCTTAATGAAGAGGGAAGGATCTACCTTGCTATCCTATAAGTATGTAACAAGTCTATGATTCCAAGCTCTAGGAGCTTTCTTCAAGCCATACAAAGCTTTCCTCAATTTGCGCACATGGTCACAGTAAGATTAATATTCAAAACCAGGATATCCAAACATTTAAGAAAGAATTTTTAACATCCATTTGATATATCTTCCAATTCTTGGAAGACGCAAACACTCATGAGTACCCTAATAGTGGGCATTTTTGCAACAGGTGAAAATTTTCTTCATAATCAATACCTTGAGTTTGTGCAAACCCCTTGGCCACAAGTCTTGCTTTATACCTGTTAATTGAGCCATCAGAGTTCTTTTTTACCTTATGCATCCACCCTTAACCAATGAATTTCATAGATGAATTCTTGGGTACCAAGTCCCAAGTCTAATTCTCTTGAAAAGCTTCTATTTCTTCTTCCATGGAACTTCTCCACTCTGGCTTCTTCATAGATAGAAGGTTCTTTAGAGTTTGAACCCTATGCTATATATATTGAATGTTTAGTGACAAAAGAAGTATCATATCCATAGCTTTCTGGCTTCCTTTTCTCTCTAGTAGACCTTCTTATAGTTTGTTGAGATTATTTTGCCACATCTCTCAACTCTTGCGCTTTAGATTTGCCTTTGGGGTTCCAAGAATTGGTTTCCCTTCTTGGAATCTTTTTATTGTCATAAGAATCACTTGATGCTTCAATTCAAAACTCATTCTTCTTTGATAATGTTGGAAAGTCTTCCTCTTGATCATAGGGAAGTTTGATTTTCCTAAAACCATCTTCAAACCAAGTTTTTTTTTCATCAAACACAACATCTCTACTTACAATAAAGCCTTTGTTGCTTGGATTTTACAGTCTATAAACTTTTTTATTAAGTTCATAGCCAATGAAGATGCATTTTTCTACCTTTGGATCCAATTTGCCTCTGATTTCTGAAGGTACACCCAAAGTTTTTGCAATGATCAAGGCTAGGTCTTCTTCCATTCCATGCTTCATATGGTGCCATCCCATCCAATTCTTTTGATGGGAGTCTATTTATCAAGTATGTGGTTGTAGATACAGCCTTTTCTCACAAGTAGTTGGGTAATTTCTTCTCATTTAGCATTGACCTTGGAACCTCCACAATTGTTCTATTTCTTCTCTCTGCCACTCCATTTTGATCTGGTGTATACCTGGTAGTGATTTCTCTCTCTATGCCTCTCTCTTGGAGATAGGAACCAAAATCTTGGGAGAAGTATTCTACCCCTCCATTTGACCTTAATCTCTTCATAGTTTTACCTATTTCATTTTCTACAAGAGCTAGGTATTTCTTGAAACATGAAAACACTTCATCCTTATGCTTCATAAAGTACAATATGGTACATCTACTAAAATAATCAATAAATGACACACAGTACTTGGATCCAAAAATTGAAGGCTCCTTGCTTGGTCCCCATACATGTGTATGAACTAGCTCCAATAGATCTCCATGAATGTATCCTTTCTTTGTGAATGGTTTCCTATGTGACTTACCAAATTGAAAAGCACTACATTTATAGGTCATGTGTTGTTTGGATATATTTGGTAGACCAAGTACACTGATCCCTATTTATTTGCTTGAGTGCTCTTTCACCTATATGAGCTAATCTTTTGTGCCAAATTTCCCACTCAGATAGAGTTTGACTACCATAATTGAATAAGGCAATATTTCTAGTATCCTGGAGTTCAAATGTAAATAATCTACTTGATTTTTCTCCTCGTGTTATCCTCTTGAATCCTTGATGTGGATGTTCAACAAATGCTCCATTTTTTGTGAATCTGACTTGCAATCCCTTCTCAACAATTTGTCCTACACTTATGAGGTTCTTGGTGATGGCACATATAATAATTTGCTCAATAGGTTCATATTACCATTTGGAGTTTTCATGTTACCTATCTTCTCAATTGGATGTCTTGTATCATCTCCTATTTGGACTTCATCTCTATTCCTTGGATCCTCCAAGTCTGAGAGTAGAGAAACATTCCTTGCTACATGATTTGAGCGACCCGAGTCTATATAGAATACATGTTCATCTGTTTTACCTCCCTTCATCATCATGTTCATTAGAAGGAGTGAATCCTCTTGGGTTTGTTCATCTGTATAATTGTTGTAGTCTCTCCTTCATCTATATCCTCCTTGGTAATTTTTGTTGTTGTATGATTCGTTATTGTATCCATTGAAGCTGTTGAATCTACCACTTGAGCTTCCGTAGCCTCCTTTGTTGTAACCTCTACCTCTTTGGTTCCTAGGATTCCTAAAAAAATTCTCAGAGATATGATTAGTTAGGCCATGTATGGCACATGGAGATGAGCATTGAGTTCTCTCCCTACCTTGTCTTCCTCCTTTGCCTCTCCTTCTTGAGCCTCTACCTCTAATTGCAAAGTTTTCTTGAGAGGTGCTACCTTCATCATCAGACTTCTTACATTTGTCTTTGCTATCTTTGTTCTTATTTTTATCTATATAGAGAGAGCAGAGTATTGATTACCTTTTGAGTTGTATCCATTCTTCATAAGCTTTGCCTCATGTGTGAATAGTTGTCCCATGAGAGTGTTGAAATCAGGAACTTGCATGTCCATGTAGAGGTCCATGGTTGAGGTGAAAGCTTCCCATTTGCCATCTAGTTTTATTCCATTGATTATTTGCCTTACTATTTTCACTCCATCAATACATTCTCCAATGCTTCCAATTTGGTTTGTTATGTCCTTTATTTCGGTGAAAAAATTAGTCACAGTTTTCCTAGGAATCTTCTTGATTGTGGTGAATTCCATACATAATTGATTCTTCCTTGCCTTGGTACTTGATGAGAAGAATGCTTCAAGAGCATTCCAAGTCTCTTGTGAATTTTTGCAATTCCTGATGTGTGGAAGTAAAAAATCAGAGATTGAGTTAAGAATGCATGATGTTGCTAGAGCATCCTTTGAGCACCATGAATTCAACCTCTCTTGTTCTTTTTTTGTTGGTTGCCCCTTCTTGATTCAATTTTTCTATGGATGAGGAAAATCCATCTCCCATCTTGACTAGTTATGATACCATTGTGAGGAGATGATGTGCAGATTCCAGAGATGAGGTGATGCTGCAAGAAACCTACTCTACACCTTCAAATCTAGCTTTAGATATGCTTAGTATACTTACTTAGCTTCATAATGGTGCACATAGAGTCACCAAGTCCTTTAGAGCATCACTCTCAAAACAAATAACTTCTATATGCAAGAAATGTAAAGAACTCTCTATTTTGGGAAGACAAGGTCTCAGTGTTATGTTTAATGCTCAGAACCTGGTATGAATTGACTAGCGAACTTTTCACACATCTAATTGAAGGTTATAGCTCACTAAATCAAGTTATTTCATGAATTTAGTTGCACCATATGAGGCAAATGAATTTAGCAAGTCAAGGGGTCACACCAACTTTTTAAGATCTAGAAGATGTGTAGACAGAGTCAGCTTCTTTGCTCCATATCTCGTGATCTACTAAATCAAAATTGATGAAATAAATAAATAGATACTAGACAGTTCAACCTAATTGTCTCAAGTTAAAGGGTAAAAAAATAAAGAGTACATGTAGAGATATTGTTTCCACAGATTCACTGTAATGACGAAGATGCTAGAGCAAATAGTAGATAGAGATTTACTCAAGAAGATGTATCAAAATATGAATGTTATTACACATATGATATAGAGGGAGTGTAGTGTACTACTAGTAAATGACGTGAGCTAAATGTATGCTCAATGAAGTAGCCCAAATCGTGTCAGAAGTACTTCCACTTATCCCATGACTAGAATTATGTGTATTTATACACATTGTGTGAGTTTGAATTTCGAATTTTCTCACCTAAAAGTGATCCTAGACTTTTGGGATGGAATTGATTTGATTCCTCCTACCAAATGAGTCATGGGTTAGCCTCCTAACTTCATGAGATTCTTTCTTCTTTTGACATTCACCTTTATCCAAGATAATACAATGAAATTTAGAAGCATAAGTTCATATGTAGGCCTCTATAGGAAGAGACAAATATATGTGTAGCCCTTAATTCTTAGCAAAGCACTAAGCATTGCTAAATGTACCAATAGCTCATTCTTGAGTTGCAATTTTTGTGCCTTTATATTGGTCTCATACAATGTGACCAAATTGTTCCAAGCCTCTTTTGGAGTTTTGGCATCTTGTATGTGCCCAATCATGCTATCCTATATGCTAATAAATAACCAATACATACCTTTCATGACCCTTGATTCCATTATTCATATGCTCTTAACTAGTCCATAGTCTAATTCCTCTCTAGTAACTACGGAGTGTTTTTTTCTTCTCCTTTGATGTACTTCTAGTAGCCTTTGAGTGTGAGAGTGTGTGATTCAACTCTCTTCCCTATCTCCTTCCTCATGACATGGTACCAGAGCTAGTGTGGCTATAGAGAGCTCGAGAAAAGGCCAACATTGAAGAGTATGTGAGAAGGCATGGAGAAATCGTGATTCAAAAATGAACTCAGCTTGCTACAAGAATTGGCGTGAGCTAGAAGACTTCAAAATATTTTCGAGAGTTATCCCTTTAAGCTCACTTATTTTCTCAGATTTTTTTTGGAGCCATTTTTCTCTCTATTTTGATCCCCTAAGGTGGGTCCCATAGAAAAATGAGGTTAGTTTTCAAAACTTGTGTTCTATTCTACAACACTCAAATATTCCAAATCTAGAATTTCAAGCGATTTTGTGTATTGTTAACACACAAAAACTGTGTCTTTTTGAGTTCAAATTGTCAGCATCAGGTATGCCAAAACCCTTTGCATGGCCCAAGATGATGACCTCTATCTATCATGATAGACAAAAAAAGTTGGGCATTTTGCATTTGCATCATAGGCATGATAGAAGGCATCTCATGAGCATTCCAAAATACAAAACACAATAAAAAAGTTTATGTTTTTTTGGTCCATCGAGATAGATGGTGATACCCCATCTATTGCAATGGACACCATCTATTAAGATAGAAATACCCCACAATAGACCAATCTATCATGATAGCTACATCTATCGCAACATTCCAAACCCCACAATAGATGATGGATGATGGACACCATCTATCACAACATACAGGACCCTACGGTAGAGGCTATCCATCACAATAGACCCATCTATTGTGATAAACCAAGACTATGATAGATTATAGATGAAAGATATTATCTATCATGATAGACCCATCTATGGTGATAGACATGTCTATCGTGGCAAACAGCCATCCACGAAAGATAGTGTTTATCACGATAGACATTATTTTTGGCAATTTTTTATATTCAAATTGAGGCTAAATTTTTTGAATTTTATAGGAACTTGGAGCTATTTGTGTGGCAAAGCAAGTTACAAGTGCAAAGCAAGCTTGGGTGTGATCATCTTGAGCATGAAAACCACTTCAAGTGCACATGAATTAAGGTTGGAAGATCTCTCAACCCCCTTAGTACAGATTTTGGCTCAAGCTAAGTGTGCTTAGGTGTATTGATTAATTATGGTCATGATGCACGATTCAAGTTCAAGAAACCCTAATTCTCAAGAACAAGAAACCCTAATTTTCTCACGATAGACATTATTTTTGGCAATTTTTTATATTAAAATTGAGCCTAAATTTTTTGAATTTTATTGGAACTTGGAGCTATTTGTGTGGCAAAGTTAGTTACAAGTGCAAAGCAAGCTTGGGTATGATCATATTGAGTATGAAAACCACTTCAAGTGCAAATGAATTAAGGTTGGAAGATCTCTCAACCCCTTAGTACATATTTTGGCTCAGGCTAAGTGCACTTAGGTGTATTGATTAATTATGGTCATGATGCACGATTCAAGTTCAAGAAACCCTAATTGTCTCAAGTTCAAGTACGCATGAATAAGGTTGGAAGATCTCTCAACCCCCTTAGTACAGATGTTGGCTCAAGCTAAAATCGCATAGGTGTATTGATTAATTATGGTCAGGATGCACGATTCAAGTTCAAGAAACCCTAATTCTCAAGAAACCCTAATTTTCTCAAGCTAATTGTGCTTAGGTGTATTGATTAATTATGGTCACGATGCACGATTCAAGTTCAAGAAACCCTAATTAGAGCATAGTTGTGGAAAAACCTAAGGAAAAAGAACATAATTTGATGGCTCAAACATAAAAATACACCAACACTCAAGTATTCCTAATGACACACTTATAAAGACAAGATCTTACATCAAAAGGACTCTAAAAAGAACAAGTAATTGGTACAAAAGAATATTGCAATGTGTTTTAACTTGGATATTGGGAAAGTAATTGGGTCCTCTGAACCTTAGGTCACGGAGACACCTAGAAAGAGCAGATAGAAAAAGCATCAGATCCTCTGAAGCTAGTGTCAAATATATAGCAAGGTCATGGGCTTGACTATTGAGTGGCTATCCTTATGTGTTGAGCTTTGCTACAAATGATTCTCAAATGTTTTTTTAGCATCGAGGGACCTATAGGAAGTTTAGCATTAGCATATTTTCAAACCCTAGAAGGTCCCTTCAAGATGCAATTACAATATATATGAACCAACTGCTTAGGTGTTCGCATTTATGAGGATGGTCTGAGATGATCCATTGCCCAAATTAGAGACCCTGATCAACCATTTGGAATTGAGAAATGTATGGTCAAGTTCAGAGAGGGATCCTACATCAATAAGCAAGAAATCATGCATGTGTGTTGTAGCACCATGATCCACAACACTGTGGAGTCATGGTGCTACAACAATGTGGTAACTAGCTTATCTGATAGGACAAATGAGTTTGGATCAATCATCCCTAAGTCCGAATGGAAACTTGGATCAGGAAAAACCATGAAGAGAGCCTAGGACACCTAGAGGTAAGTCAATCCTATCCAGATTCATAACACCAAAGTGGATTCCCTAAGACAATAAAAGTATGGAACTCTTCATGAATAAAGAGATAAACGAAGCATTTCAAAGATTCAAGCCAGAGAAACTTAGTGAAGTAGACGAAGTGATCATATAGAAATTCAAGGACCATGATGTTCCAAGGAAGGTTATCTACTTAGATAACACTTATGAGAGGATGTTTGTATTCATGGTAAATAGTAGACATGTGTATACTTGGAAGGGTGAACCAATTTTCCTTTCACACAAGTCTACTGTTTTGCATAGCTAGCACAGAGTTGGATCTGCTTTTGTCCTAGGAAAGGAAAAGGAGAAATGCAAAGAGAAACCAGAGGTGATTTTTGCAAATCCTTTAAGAAAAGAAAGGATAGGAATAGAAACTCATAGAGTTAAATACGAAAGACCTAGAGGACATAGGCACCAAAGATGCATGGATGAATTCCCACTACCGAGAATAAAAGAACATCCTAGAATTTTGAGACCCACTAAGCTATTGAAGCCGATGAAGAATTACTTTGATGGCAAAAGAGACCCCTATTGATATATTTAGATAGTGATGTGTGTGAACACACTAGGACCCTCATGCCACTTTTTTCCCTCTTTAGGAGGTTTTTTTGCCAGGCTTGTATATATGCCTATTACCCTAACGGGTCATTTATCTTTGTACATTCTAGTGGTAATACATTCAGTATTGTGTGTTGTGCTCCAAGCTTCTTCTTCTTCCTTACGTTGTTTGTGTACTTCCCCAGACCTCAAACTCCAACAATTGGTATCAGAGAAGGTTGTCGCTTCATCTAGGGTGTCGTTGACACCCCTCGGGTCATAGTCTTAGAATCACACGAAATTTGGTGAGCATACTCAGGGTGATTAGGAGTTCAAAACAACTTCAGTATGTCGTGCCGAAATCACAATCTCAGCTCGTTTCGACCTCTGAACACACTATCGCAATGTTCATGTAGGCAATTTTATCTTTTTGTGCCAAAGATATATATAGGTTTCAGTTTGCCAATACAAGCATCTTGAAGTTTGCTACAGGCTTAGCGGAACTTGACAGGGTAGTTATGTTCAACGTTTTGAGATACAGTCATTTTTTTGCATCAAAGTATTTTAGTCGGTGGCCATGGCTGAAAGCAGTCATGTATTTTGTATGTTGGTTGTTGAGGATAAGTTGGATGGCACCAATTACCCATTATGGGCTTATATGATGGATCATGTATTGGTTGCAAAAGGGCTATGGAATATTGTGCAACGTGTTTAAAAATGTCCTATTACACCTGCAAAGACACTTACTAAAGGTAATGCAGATGGCATTGAGGATGGTGACATTCTTCATGTTTCTGTTTGTGTTGCAATTCTTATTGCACCTATTGTAGAGAAATTTTTTTGGGATAGCAGAGATGCTCAGGTACACACATTGTAGCCTTGTCTATCAAACATGCCATTATTCCTCACATTTGCTCTTGCAGAATAGCTAAGGATTCTTGTGATACACTTACCACTTTATACCAGGCATGGAATGAGGCTCGTGTTGCTTACCTCAAAAAATAGTTGGAGAGTGATAACATGAATAAAGGAGATTACATGGAGATTTTTTTTATGAAGATCAAAGATTTGAAGGAATAGTTTATTTTTGTTGATGAAGTCTTGCGTGACAATTCACTTGTGTAGACTGTTCTGAATGGTCTTCCCAAATCATATCAGATTTTTTCTTCTACTCTTTGTTTGATGATGAAAGGCAATCCAAATGCCTTAACATTTGAGGAGTTAGTCTCTATTTTATTGTAGGAAGATCAATCTAGGTAGAACAGGTTCCTTATGCGTGATGCAAATCAAGCTTTCTTGGCTAGTCAGACGGGCAAAGGTAAATGAAGCCCTTCTACTAGTAAGCAAAAATCTGCTAATTCTCCACAATCAAATAACGATGACAGAGATGAGAAGAAAACAAAAAAAAACAAAAATTGTTTCGCAAATATTGTAAAGGAAATGATCATGTCATAAAGAGTTGTCCAAAGATGGTTGCTAAAGATAGGCAAGGAAGAAAGAGTCTAGAATGGTTGTTGCAGAGGCCTCTACACCCAAAACACAGTCTACTAGTCTTGTGCAGAATGAAGAATCGACATTTACCATTGTTTGTAGTTATGACCCATCTTCTCATGAATAGTGTATGTCTGCAACAGACTCAGATGTTTGGTACTTTGATAGTGGGACAACCAAACATATTACCTCATAGTGTAGTTTCTTCACTTCACTCGAGTCTGCCCCTATAGGGAATATTCTCACATGCACCAACAACTCCTCTTATCCTATCATGGGAGTTGGTAAGATCATTCTGACTACTACTAATGGTAGTTCTTTTACATTGTTGGATGATTTATTTGTGCCAGGGATCAAGAAAAATATGTTATCAATTTCATCATTAGCCAGGATTGGCTTGGTCGTGAAACTTGTTGATGACAAACATACAGTTCATGATCTGTCAAATGGGGACATCATTATTGCTTCTCGCATTTTATGTCTTGGCCTCTATAAGCTCATAGAATATGAAAAATCTATTAATGATTTAGCATGTGCAATTCAATATTCCCAGGCTATGTTAGATGCAAAGCTTTGGCATGCACACTTTGGTCGTCTGAATTTTGCTAGTTTGCTACGCCTACAAAATCTGAACTGGTGTCCTCTTTGCCCAAACTTGAGGCACGTGGTAAACATGTATGTGAAGCCTAAATTTTGGGCAAAATGCATCATTCCTCCTTCCCAAAAGATGGTTTATTTTGAGCTACTCAAAAATCGTAGCTTGTTGACAGTGATGTTTGTGGTCCTATGTAGACACCTTCTTTTGGAAACTATCTTTACTTTGTGACTTTGATTGATGATTTTCCTAGGCATGCATGGGTATATCCATTGAAAGCAAAGTCCGAAGTGTTTATGTGCTTTAAAGAGTTTTTGGTTTTGGCTAAAAATCTGTTAGCATGTAAAATGGGCACCCTCGATTCTTATCGAGGGGGGAATATATGTCTTCTGATTTTAATGCATTTCTCACTAAACATGGGATAAAACATTAGTGTACAGTGTCGTATACACCTCAACATAATGGAGTTGTTGAACAAAAGAATAGGTCACTCATGGAGATGGCAAGGTGTATGGTCAAGAGTGAGGCTTTACCACAAAGTTTCTGGCTTGAGGCTGTTATGTGTGTAGCATATGTACTTAACAGGTGTCCCACTAAAGCATTGCAGTCTATCATTCTATATGAGGCTTGGCATGGTCTTAAGCCTTGTGTTGCTCACCTGCATGTTTTTTACTATTGGTACAGTTTTGAAAGCAAAGGCTATCGTTTGTAGCATCCACAAACTAAACACATTTTGGTTATTCATGATTTTTTTTTATGGAAGATGCTATTCAGCCATTAATTTCTTGTACTAAGGAGACATCAGTTAGCTCCAAAGACATGTATGACACTTTGTTGCCTCTTTTTACAGGTGGACAGACTAGTGCTAGTCCTAATGAGGAAACTTCTCAGCCTTTAAAAGTTTCATGTGATGATGTAGATCATTCCATTTCTGATTCAAAATTACATCATGCACTTGTTTATGAGAGAGTTGATATTGAGGAGACAAAAAATATGATAAAATGGTTGGTCCAAAATTTGTATGATAGTAAGTTAGATACATCTCTAGCATATTGTACCCGTTCAAGCTCTCATAGTTCTTCTTTTGCATCAAATTGTTATGCTATGGCTGCCTCTAGTCTATGAGAATGAGCCTCTTTCATTTGATGAAGCAAAAAATTCTGAAAATTGGATGGCTGTTATGTAATCAGAATATGATGTTATCATGAAAAATGGTACCAGGTCTTTATGTGACTTGCATCCTGTGAAGAAGGCCATTGGCACTAAGTGGGTATACAAGCTGAAGTGTAAGCCTTATGGAATAGTTGATAGGTATAAAGTGTTGGGAAAGATGGATGGACACTTCAAGAAATGAGTAGGTACTGCCAATTCTTGCTTTGTACTAGCCCCCTCTTGCTTCAGAGTTGAGTTGTAGGCCCACTTAGCTTTCCAATGACACTATACAAGTGCCTATGTACTTTGGAAATGATGTTAGAAATGATTGAACCAAAATAGACTACTTCCAAGTTGAAGAATCAATGAAAACCTTCTATTTTT
The DNA here is from genome assembly GCA_020310875.1 of Ceratopteris richardii. NCBI lineage: Eukaryota > Viridiplantae > Streptophyta > Polypodiopsida > Polypodiales > Pteridaceae > Ceratopteris > Ceratopteris richardii. The sequence continues at coordinate 121,037,910 of CM035406.1, forward strand.
GTTCACACACCTGCTGCTTGTTATGCTTAGTGCTTCCAATATAGTTGGAATTAGAAAAATTCCTTTCGGAGATATCAAATTAGCTTAATGGGCTAATGATTCTAATTATTCCAAGTGGAATCGCTTAAAATGATGCACTATACACAGAGAAATCAATTTAGCAATCAAATCATTACCCCCGATTTTTTAGGACCTCTACAGAGTTTGACTAGTGAGTGCTTCGGTGCACTTTTCTCCAGATTGGCTGAATGGATTATCTTCACAATTTGTGAACATGTAGAGAACTTGGAGCTGATTCCAACAAGCTATAGAACATTGTAAATGGTGAAGAAATGACTGAGATATGAGCAATACAAACTGGCTGTTTTGCATAGACAAAGAGACCATAGATGAAAAGTATTGATCTATTGTATTAGAACACAATGTTGTACAAGATCATAGGCATGATAATCAAAGCCCAATGATAATGAGTAGTGTAGGCTATGATGTGAGCCTCACTCTCTTACAAAGTGATCAACAAGGAGTCGGAATTAGAGTCTTCTATCCCGTGAGTTTCTTAGCCATCTTTTATAGATGAGTCATTTGAATTTGAATTTGAATCCTTCATTGGCTCTCACTAAAAGTGATCCTCTAATCTAGGAGATATTCTCTCAAGTAGAGTTGTGACTTTGCCAACTAACAAAATCCACGAGTTTAGTGGTGATTACAAATATTCTTCCAAGTCAAATTGACTTTTACAAATGGTAAAAGATAAAAGCTTCCTAGCAATGGTTCTCATGAGCTTCAATTAGTTGAACATAAAATCTAGCCAAATGTGTGGGCTTGATATTTGCACCAACAGCTCCCCCCTCAAGCCAAACATTTTGGCTTGGTCTTCTTCTTCAATCTTCTTGAATGTCGTGCAATCCAATCATAGACTTAAACCTGCAAAGTTTAGTACCATCTAATGCTTTAGTCAATAAGTTTGCACATTGCATGTTAGTTGATACATATGCCAACTAAATTTCTTTGCTTAATAGCTTCTCTCTCACATAATGATAGTGGACCTCTATATTCTTGGTCCTAGCATGATAAATAGGATTTGCTACAAGATGTAGTGAGCTTGTATTATCTCCAAAAATCATTGGAGATGTAGTATGCAAACCCAAATATGTATATAATAATCAGATCCATATGGCCTCTTGAGTAGCATTGGCCAATCCTCTATACTCTGCCTCTATAGAAAATAAAGCAACAATAGGTTGCTTCTTTGAAGACCATGATATAGGTTTATCACCTGCAAAAGATAGGTAACTTAAGGTACTCCTTCTATCATCTTTGCAACCTGTCCAATCTGCATCTCAATATATCTTGATGTCCAAGTCTGAGGTATAAGGAAAGTACAATCCTTAATTTTGAGTTCCCTTAAGGTACTTCAAAATCCTCTTGGCAGCTTCCAAGTGAGGTGCCCTAGGTTTGCATATAAATTGACTTAAAACACTTACTCCATAAGCAATATCAATCCTTGTCAATGAAGCATAGTTCAAGCTTCCCACTATGCTTTGGTAACCTGCAATATTCTCAATCACATCACCTTCATGAGCACTTAACTTTTGGTTTACCTCCATTGGAGTACTTGCTACCATGGCATCCTGCAACCGAAACTTCTTTAACATGTCCAGTATACACTTTCTCTAAGTAATGTAAATTCCAGAGTTAGTATAGACTAAATCAAGTCCAAGAAAATACTTTAGTGATCCTAGATCACTAATTTTGAACTTGTGCATCATTTGATTCTTAATCTGCTTGATGCCATTAGCATCATTACATGTGAGTATGATGTCATCAACATATACACATAGGTATAATACCTCTGAATTACTCCTCTTAACAAACAGAGAAGTATCTTCTTTACTCATAATGAATCCTTGATTCTAAAGGTATGTAGTCAACCTATGGTTCCATGCCCAAGGTACCTGCTTCAATCCATAAAGAGCTTTGTTCAATTTACACACATATGTTACCTTGCTTGGATCCTCATAGCCAGGATATTGAGACATGTACACCTCCTCTAAAATCCAGCCATTTAGAAATGCATTTTTTACATCCAATTGATACATGTTCCAATTCTTTGATGCAGCCACACTTATCAATACCTTGATGGTTGGCATTATGGCCACAAGTGAGAAGGTTTCTTCATAATCAACTCCTTGGGTTTGTGCAAAAACCTGAGCCACAAGTCTAGCTTTATACCTGCTTATTGATCCATCAGAATTCCTCTTGATCTTATCGATCCATCTATAACCAATTACCTTCATTGACTCCTTCTTTGGTACTAGCTCCCAAGTATCACTCTCCTTGAGTGCTTCAATTTCCTCATCCATAGCTTCCTTCCATTCTGCCTTGGTCTTTGCCTCTTCATATGATGATGGATCTTCAAATGACAAGTCTTTTGCTAGATAAACATAGTGCTTAGTAACTAAGGAAGTGTCATACCCATATCTGATTGGCTTCTTGCTCTCCCTTTGTGATCTTTTGATTGCTTGGTTGGATGATTTAGGTATATCTTCCAATTTCTTCATCTTGACTTTGCCTTTGGACTTCCATGCCTTGAATTCTTCTAAGTTGATGATGTCCTCATCATCTGAGTTAATGTCTTCAATTTGATTAGGCTCCTCCTTAGTGAGGCTTGGAAACTCCTCTTCCAAGTCATAAGGTAGCTTTACTTTCCTGTATTCACTTTCAAACCAAGGGTCATTCTCATCAAAGAAAACATCTCTACTAACCATAAAACCTTTGTTTGAAGGATTGTAGAACCTGTATCCTTTCTTATTCAAGTCATACCCTATGAAGATGCATTTCTCTGTCTTAGGGACTAGCTTACCTCTTATTTGAGAAGGGATATGGACATAAGAAACACATCCAAAGATCCTGCAATGATCAAGTGAAGGTCTTCTAGCATGCCATGCTTCATATGGGGTCATCCCATCAAGAGATTTGGATGGAAACCTATTTACAAGATAAGTAGCAGTAGATACACTCTCTGCCCACAAGTAGCTAGGTAATTTTTTCTCATTTAACATTGACCTAGTTGTTTCAACAATTAGTCTATTTCTCCTCTCTGCCACCCCATTTTGCTCAAGGGTATACCTTCTTGTAATTTCTCTCTTCATTCCTCTATCCTGCAAGAATGCATCAAACTCATTTGAGAAGTACTCACCTCCTCCATCTAATCTTAGTCTCTTTAGACTTCTTCCTGTTTGGTTCTCAATAAGTGCAAGATACTTTTTAAAGCAACTGAATACTTCACCTTTGTGCTTCATAAAATATAAGATAGTCCACCTACTGAAGTCATCAATGAAAGATACATAATACCTTGATCCAGAAATTGAGGGATCCTTACTTGGTCCCCATACATCTGTATGGACAAGCTCTAAGTAGTCCTCATGCATGTAGCCTTTCCTTGAGAAGGGTAACCTGTGAGATTTTCCAAACTGACAAGCACCACATTTATAAATCATGTGTTGCTTGGATACATTAGGTATCCCAAGCACACATTGATCTCTACATATTTGTTTTAAGGTTCTTTCACCAACATGCCCTAATCTTTTATGCCGAATTTCAAGCTCTGATAGTGTTTGGTCTTTGTAGCTATAAAGTGCAATATTCCTTGTATCTTCAAGTTCAAAAGTGAATAATCTACCTGTCTTTTTGCCTTTGGCAATTCTCTTGAATCCATGTTGGGGATCCTCCACAAATGCTCCATATTGGTTGAATCTAACCTACAAACCCTTTTCCACAATCTGTCCAACACTCATCAAATTCTTGGTAATTATAGGTACATATAGAACCCTGCTAAACAGATTTCTATTTCCATCAGAGGTCTTAACATTTCCTACTTTAATCATTGAGTGCTTGGTGTCATCACCTGTTTGTACTTGATGCTTACCCTTTGGTTCCTCAAGGTCAGAGACAGAGCTACATTGCCTGCAACATGGTTTGAGCATCCTTAGTCAATGTAGAAGAGATATTCATGATTTGTACCTGGTTTTGAAGTCATATTCATACTCAGAAGAGAATCTTCTTGCTCCTCTGTATAGTTGTTGTAATCTTTCCTTGATTTGTAGCCTCCTTGGTAGTTGCTATTGTAGTTGTTGTTGTAGTTGTTGTTGTAGTTGTTGTTGTAGTTGTTGTTTTAGTTGTTGTTGTACTTGTTATTGTATCCTTGATGGTGATTGAATCTTCCTCTTGATTGTGTATATCCACCTCTTTGATAACCTCTACCTCTCTGATTCTTAAAGTTCATGTAACACTCATTTGTAGTATGATTTGACAATCCACAAATATTACATGGTGAGGAATTATAAGGTCTCACCCTACCTTTCTTACCTCCTTTGCCCCTTCCTCTTGAGGTTCTACCTCTCCCTTCATAGTTGGCTTGGGAGGTAGCTCCTTCATCCTTAATCTTCTTGTTCTTCCCTTTCTCTTTGGACTTAATTTTATCAGTGTATAGGGTAGAAGAGTTATTACCTCTTGAGGAATCTCCATTCTTGTTGAGCTTGGCTTCATGGGTAAAGAGTTTCCCCATGAGGGTGGTAAGGACTGGAATCTACATGTCCATGTACAAGTTCATGGCAGTTGTGAAGCTCTCCCATTTTTCATCAGCTTTAATACCATTGATTACTTGTCTTACAATCTGCTCCTCTTCAATTTCTTCTCCTATACTTGCCAATTGATCAGCTACATCTTTGACTTTGGTCACATACTCTAAGATACCTTGCTTGGGTTGCTTTCTTTGAGTGGTAAACTCAATCCACAATTGGTTCTTCCTAGCCCTTGTGTTGGAAGAGAAATATGAAGACAATGTTCCCCAAGTCTCTTGGGATGTATTACAATTCCTAATGTGTGGAAGAAGAAAATCAGAAATTGAGTTAAGTAAGTAAGACCTTGCTAATGCATCCTTGGCAAAGCATGTGTTGAGTCTTTCATGCTCCTCTCTAGTAGGTTGTCTTTTGCTTCTGAATATGGGCATCTCCTCATCTCCTGAGATGTATCCATAGAGGCTCCTTCCTTGCAAGTATGTCTTCATCCTCAAGGACCATGCTTGATAGTTGTTCCTGTCCAATTTATCAATGAAAGAAGGAAAACCATCTCCCATTTTTCCTTAGCTTTGCTCTAATACCACTGTTGGGAAAGATGGATGGACACTTCAAGAAATGAGTAGGTACTACCAATTCTTTCTTTGTACAAGCCCCTTCTTGCTTCAGAGTTGAGTTGTAGGCCCTCTTAGCTTTCTAATGACACTATACAAGTGCCTATGTAGTTTGGAAATGATGTTAGAAATGATTGAATCAAAACAGACTACTTCCAACTTGAAGAATCAATGAAAACCTTCTATTTTTGTTCACACACCTGCTGGTTGTTATGCTTAGTGCTTCCAGTACAGTAGAAATTAGAAAAATTCCTTTTGGAGATATCAAATTAGCTTAATGAGATAATGATTCCAAGTGGAATCACTTAAAAGGATGCACTATACACAGAGCAATCAATTTAGCAATCAAATCATTACCGCCGATTTTTTATGACCTCTGCAAAGTTTGACTAGTGAGTGCTTCGACATGCTTTTCTCCAGATCGGCTGAATGGATTATCTTCAAAATTTTTTAGCATGTAAGGAACTTGGAGCTGATTCCAAAAAGCTATAGAACAATGAAAATGGTGAAGAAATGATTGAGATATGAGCAATACAAACAGACTCTTCTGAGTAGCTATGACAGAGAGACCATAAATGAAAAGTATTGATCTATTGTATTAGAACACAATGTTGTACAAGATCATAGGCATGATAATCAAAGCCTAATGATAATGAGTAGTGTAGGCTATGATGTGAGCCTCACTCTCTTACAAAGTGATCAACAAGGAGTCGGAATTAGAGTCTTCTATCGAGTGAGTTTTTCAGCCATCTTTTATAGAGGAGTCATTTGAATTTGAATTTGAATCCTTCATTGGCTCTCACTAAAAGTGATCCTCTAATCTAGGAGATATTCTCTCAAGTAGGGTCGTGAATTTTCCAACTAACAAACTCCATGAGTTTAGTGGTGATTACAAATATTCTTCCAAGTCAAATTGACTGTTACAAATGGTAAAAGATAAAAGCTTCCTAGCAATGGTTCTCATGAGCTTCAATTAGTTGAACATTAAATCTATCCAAATGTGTGGGCTTGGTATTTGCACCAACATAAAGCTAGGCTTGTTGCAAAGGGTTATGCTCAGGAAAGAGGCATTGATTTTGATGATATCTTTGCTCCTACGTGTCGAATGACTACTATTCGTAGCATTTGTGCACTTGCAACTCATCATGGTTGGAATGTACATCATTTGGAGATTAAAACTACATTTCTTAATGGTGACTTGCAAGAAGTGTATGTTTTTCAACCCCATGGATAAAAAGGGCATGAAAACCAAGTGTGCAGGTTGAAAAGGGCATTATATGGTTTGAAGCAAGCACCATGTGCTTGGTATGAAAAGATACATGCCTACCTGATTGCACATGGTTTTGAGGGCATTCCAACTTAAAGCACCTTATATGTTAAGCATGCAAATGATGTGCTTTTTATCATGTTGCATATGTTGATGCCATGCTGCTCATTGGTCCTCATGAGAAAGCATATTGTTGATTTTAAGGTTGATTCGCGTGCCTCATTTGAGATGTCAAATTTGGGGCATTTGCATCATTTTTTGGGCATTCAATTTATCCAAGTTGATGGAAGAATAGCTTTGTGTCAAACAAAATATATTGACACATTATTGCAACATTTTATCCTTGAAGACTGTAAACCCATTGTCACTCCTATCAAGACATGTTTATGATGTTTGCATTGCATTTGATATTGTTCTCTATCAACACACTATTGGATGCTTGATTTACTTATGCATTACTCGGCCAGATATTTAGTTTGTTGTCTCACAGATGAGCAGGTTTATGCATGCCCTAGGGGTTTAGCATTGGCAGACAATTAAGTGCATCTTTTGCTACTTGAGTGGTACCCAGCTACTCGGATTGTTTTATCCCAAGGGGGGATCACTAGTGCCAGATTTATATGTTTCTTTTTACTCTGACGAGGCTAGTTGCAATGACAATGGTGTGTCCACTAATGGTTTTTGCTTCATGCTTGGTATCTCATGCATATCTTGGTTGAGCAAGAAGAAGCCTACTGTGGCCACTTCCAGTTCCTTATTCACTACATCACTCCTAGGGGGGATTTATTGATATATTTAGGTAGTGATGTGTGTGAACACACTAGGACTGTTGGGGCACTTTTTTTCCTAAAGGGTGCTTCCGTAGACCTCAAACTCCAACAACCCCTAAGATCATGTGGTGGAATTCAAGCATGTGTTGAGCTAAGCACATCAAGGATTTATTCACTCAGTACAATGCTTTTGGACTGACATTGAAGAATACAACCCTAACATGATTTCAACCCTTACATTATGTTCAGTTAAGGGATATTAACTAGTTGTTAGATGCATTCATTACAAAATTCTCCAAGAGCACGATCAGACACAATACCTCCTCATCAATCCATAGCTTCAAGTAGACACCAGAGGAAACTAGTAGGCTAGTTGGACATATGTTTAGGCAATACATTGAAAGATATCATATCCTAGAGATACCTACTTAGGCTAAGCAAGTTTCCCTATTTTTAGATGGCCTATTGGGTGTGAAACTATGATCATATGTCTATCTGAAGGAACCATGAACCATAGAGCAATGTGTAAGAATGTGCATTGATATTGAGGATAATTTGCAAGATGAGTTAGAGCTTTCTAAAATCTATAAAGATTTAGACTGTTATACTAGCTTCACTTCCAAACCCTCAACCCCAATAGATGAATTAGTAAAAGAAGTGTCTCAAAAGTTAGGAGTACCAAGTAGACAAACCCCTAGAATGATCTTGGTGAAGCATTGTTACACTTCTGGAGGAGACCACATGGCCAACATATACCCCTTGCTAGCTTAGAATTTAGGAAATCTAAATGCTCAGTATTGCACCATTGGGAGAAAATATACAAATCATACTACACAAGATTCTCCCTACAATAACCACAGAGTTAGGAGAAACTTCAAATAGCCAAGTAGATATCAAAACCAATACCAAAAAATGACCATATTATAGGCCACAACAACCATACCAACCATAGTGTCAAGAACCATAAACATAGCAACCTATGTTGGGTGAGCAACCATGACTCCTTGCCATTGTGATATCAGTCAAATATGCAGTGATAGAAGATAACTTAAATAGAGCCATAGTGCTAGCCACCCTGGTGATCTTAGATAGTGATACCAATGCTCAACGTTTTCACTCTACTCATGTAGATAGTCCACCGGCTTACTACACAAAATCACCTAAGAATAATGATCTCTATCAATATGAAAGACCATTAGAACCTAATTGGGACCCTTTGTATTCCAATGAAATGTATACAAACCCAAACCCTAGGTCCCGATTGAGACAGGTGAGACCTCAAGCCCCTAGAGGGCCATGCTACAGATGTCATGGAGATCACTTCATATGCAATTATCCACTTCCTCCACCAAGATAATCTCAACCCATAGTGATCCATGGTTTTTTTCATGATGATGGAAAGAAACATCTCCTCATATATTTCCCAAAAAATACAGCCAATGCACAAAAGATCACCCGTATTGTGAGGAGATGGATAGATACGTTCTAGAGATGAGCTAGTGCTGCACAAAACCTACTCTACACCTACCAAGTTAACTTTAAGGATGCTTAATATACCTCTTTATCTTCACAATGATGCATTTAGAACCACTAAGTTATTTGGAACAACATTCTAAAATGTTTGCATCAAAATAGATAACTTGCATATGTTATAAATGTGAAGAACTTTCTATTTTGGGACTAGAAGGTCCCAATATTATGCTCAAAGCTCACAACCTGGTATTAATTGATCAGAGAGCTTTTGCAAACATCTAATTGGAGTGTATAGCTAAATAAAGCAAGTTATTTCATCAATTTATCTATACCATACACCAAGAAATGAATCTAACAAGGCAAGGTTGTCATCGTGACTTTTTAGGATCTAGAAGGTGTGCAGACAGAGTCACCTTCTATGCTTCATATCTTGAGCTCCTCTGAACCAAAATCGATGAAAATTGATATATAGGTAGCACATACTTCCACATAACTAACCCAAGTCAATTTATAGCAAATGAGTGAGCACACATTGAGAAATTGTTTCCACACAATCTATGATGAAAATGTAGCAGAGAACAATAAACATAGATGTACTTGAAGAAATGTATCAAAATGTATATGCTGGTGAACACATGATACAAGGGAAGTGTAATGGACTACACATATGTAGTATGAGCTCAATTTATGCTCACTGAAGTAGCTCAATGCCTCTCAGAATGTATCTCTAATCTCGTGACTAAGAATATGTGTATTTATACACATGTGAAGAGTTTGAATTTGAATTTTCCCTCACCTAAAAGTGATCCTACACTTTGGGGATGATTTGAATGCATTCTTCCTACCACATGAGTCATGGGTTTAGCTCCCTAGCTTCACGAGATTCCATGTTCTTTTGACATTTACATTTATCCAAGGTGAATAGAACCAAATTGAAAAGCAAGTGTTCATATGTGGTTTTCTCTTGTGAAGAGCTAAATGACTGTGTAGTCCCAAGGTTTTAGCAATGCTACTTAGGCTTTCTAAATGTACCGATAGCTCCCCCTCAAGCCTAAGATGCTTGAGTCTTCAATCGTCCATGATTTGCTATAATCCAATCATTGATTTGAACCTATTCAATTTACTTCCGTCCAATGCTTTTTTCATCATATCTGCACATTATTGATGTGTAAACATATATGAAAGTTGTATCTCCTTACTCATGATTTTTTCCCTGACAAAATGATAGTGAACTTTTATATGTTTAGTCTTGCCATGATAGATAGGATTGGCAGCAAGATGTAATGAACAAATGTTGTCACCAAATATATGTGGAGTTGAAGTCTTAAACCCTAAATCTGAATATACATTTTCAAGTCCTCTATATTCAGCCTCTATTGATGAAAGAGCAATTGTGGGTTGCTTCTTGGAAGACCATGAGATCAATTTAGTACTTACAAAAGTAAGATAACCAGATGTGCTTCTTCTATCATCTTTAGAGCCTTCCCAATCTACATAACAAAAGAGTCTAACATCTATATCAGATGTATATGGATAGTACAACCCTTCATTGATTGTGCCCTTCAAATACTTCAAAATTCCATTGGTTGTTTGCATGAGATCAATTTGGTATGTACAAAAGTAAGATAACCAGATGTGCTTCTCCTATCATCTTTAGAGCCTTCCCAATCTGCATCACAAAAGAGTCTAACATCTATATCAGATGTATATGGATAGTACAACCCTTCATTGATTATGCCCTTCAAATACTTCAAAATTCTCTTGGCTCAAGGACTCCTCAGCTTGAACAAAATGGAGTTGCAAAAATGTGAAATGGTATTTATGATGGTTTTTAATGATGAAAATCACTATTTTTATAGGGATTTCTTCTGAAAATTTGATATGTGCTTCTTGGAGCTCCCTATGTGCTCTCTCTTCTTGTATGTCCACTTATTTGATGCGCACCCACACCTTGTGCTTGACCTTGAGTATCAACACTCCCCCCATTCTCGAGTTTGCCATCCTTGACAGACCCTTGTTGGAGTGGTTGTTCCATGTAGTACTTTGAGAGGTAGTTTCCATCATGTATCCACAAGAGCGGTCTATCTTCCATAGGTAGCAAGGTTGGTTGTCCGGTTCTTCATTTTTTTACTGCTAGCCTTTGCAATTTTTAATCCTTTTGCATGTACTTCTTCCTTAGATTCCAGCATGATGGTGTATTTGTGAGCTTTCAGAAATTGCTAGTTTCTCAAAAAACGTTGTCAATGTTGATTTTGAGCAGTTGTTGATAGTAGATTGCTTCTTTGCTATGGTTGTTGTAACATGGATGCCCTCTGGAGCTTTAAAACATGTCCATCATTTTTTCTTTTTTCTTTTTTTTTTCAAGCCAAATACTTGTAACCCATAATGAAGGATAGGTAAGTGTGTTAGTGCATGGGTTGAAGACATTATGTGCCATGTGCACGTCCTTGTAATATGGCCCTATGTATGCGTACTTGGGGAATGTATTGTAAAGAATATGGTGCAAAAACTTGGGTCTTGAGCTAAGTGCTCAAGGGTATGCTAACAAAGAGGTTTCCTACTCTATCATGGTTACAATGTTGCCAAAGTAGGGGATGCTTACCATCGTCAGTTGATATTCATCGCGTCATGTTGAATTCTCATCATGGTGATTGAACATTGGCTTGTCTTGCTTGTTGATGGATGTCCTTGTTGATGGTTCACTGATGAGATTCTTCAAGCGCACAATATTTTTCTTTCTTTTTTTTTCTTTTTTTATTTTTTCTTTTTTCTTTTTTCTTTTTTCTTTTTTTTTCTTTTTTTTTGAACAATGGCGTCAAACAAGAAGAAAGAGGTTAGTACCAAGAAAATATTTTACAGATGTCAAGTGTGTCTCATGTGCCTAGGATTTCTCAATTGTGTCTATGCACGGTCGTGTAATGTGGCCCTATATTAATGCATACTTTGGAAATGCATGATTTGAATGGTGCAAAAGACAAGGTTATGCCAAAGACACATGGTTGTTGCACGTCCAGGCTTTCAAAGTGCTTGCAGATATTGATGTAGCCTTGGTTGGAGGTATCCATTGGATCTCAAAATGACAATTGATCATTCCTCCTTATAGGGATCCATTTTAGAATAGTGTTTGGCTGCATACAAATTACTTTTGGACTCTTCTTCTTTGGACAGCTGCTTAAATCTTGTATTCCATGTGGTGGGTGCTTTGGTTCTGTTGATGCTACTGGTACTTTTGGCTTCCAAACCCATATCCTAGTTGTTTGTCTTCTTACTATTGCTGAAGTGGTGAGGTGATCTTCTTTGGCTCTTTGTGTCTTGTCCTGACTCCTGCCTTTCCTTGAATTGTTTGTTGAGACTTTAGGCATGTGGGAGAACATAGGGTTTTGTGCATGTACGAGTTCCTTGGGTACATACATGTGTAATTGCCCTTGTTGAGATGCAACTAATTTCTTAGGCACCCAAACTTGTCAGATACTTTGTTGTTGAGCTTATTCTTGTTGATTGTCTTCTTTTGACATCCTTGGACTACTTGGATGGGAATTGTTGTTGCAAGGCTGGTGGGTTGCTCTCCTTTTTTTACCTAGATCTACTTCATGCTCGGAACTACTTTCTTCTTGATTTTTGTTTGTCTATTTGATATAGCGGTTGTCTTGTATTGTTTTGCTTGCCTCTCTGGTTGAATTGTCGTGACTCCATTGGTCTTTGGAAAAGAAGAGGGATCCACTCGCCTTTCGGTCTGTTCTTCCATGATCGAGTCCTTTTGGACCATAGAGTTTTTGACACATACAACATCTTCTTTGCTAAGATTGGGCCTAGATGAACTAAGAGAATTTGTGATACTTGGATTTGTGCTCATGCAGTTCCCTAATTCTAATGTAATGCATTGTTCATGTACCCAAACTTGAAGAAGTTGACTTCTTAGGTTAAAGTTGACTGCATGGTCATAGATCCAATCTTGACCCAAGACAAGTGGTTTCGTAAGGTTCTTATCTTCATAGAATAGCATTTTGACTATCATTGGGACATCTTGAAGGTAGATGGGAAGGTCCACCTCACCCAAACAAGGGGTCTCCACACCTCCCAACCTATGAGATAGGATTCTATGGGATTGATGTTCAGTTGTAGATCTTGGCAGTATGAAAGTCAAACTACACTAGTTGCTAGACTTGAGTCAATCAATGCTTTCACAGTCCTTACACTCTTTCCTTGTCCTATCTCTATGGTCACAAAGGGACATTGGTCTATTATCTAAGAAGCAATTGCACGTGATGTTCGACACATGGCCATGTGACATCTTAGGGCCTCGGGATTGACATGTAGGCCTAGCCGTCTTAACTTATTTCGTATAATGCACTCCCTGCCCTCCGCCTATGCTCCTTCTCTAACCCTCAACTCTTCTTCTTTTCTCTTCTTAGCAGTGTTGAGACTCTTGAGCATATCCTCTGTAAGAGGTTCTTGATATAACTTGACTCTACAGCCTTTAATATAGTTTGGCAAGATATCACTTTCTAGAGTGGCCAATTGAACCGCACAACTAGTGGAAATTCTATTAATGATCATGGGTCCATATCCTCTTTTTTCCTATTTATGGGCATTTTTCTTTAGTGTATAAACCAACATGAGGTCCCCCTCTTTCAATCCTTTATCCTTGATGTGCATCAAAGTATTCCTTTTGTCTTTTCTTTGTGGCATAGATGTTTGCTGCCGCTCATAGCCTCGTCTCACCTAAGCATTCTAGATCAAAGATCCTAGATGACAACTCGTGTCTATTCCACTTATGATCTTGTGCCACTTTTAAAGGTGGGATTAGAAACTCCAATCCAATGGTAGCACATCATTTTATCCATAGAACATCTGAAATGGGGTAGCATTGAGTACCATTTTGTAGGTAACTCGGTAAGCCCAAATAGCATGATGAAGTTGTTTATCCCAATCAGAGCGTTTATTATTTACCAGTTTTGTCATAGGATCTTATTTGTGCTTGGCCGGTCCATTAGCTTGTGGATGATAGGGGCCAGACTTCTTATGTATCACCAAGAATTCTTGGAGAAGGTTTTCAATGACCTCGTTCAAGAAATGCATACCTCTATCACTCTCTAACTCTATAGGTAACCCGTACCTGGTGCACATTCTCAAATAAGAACTTCATCATAGTCTAAGCATCGTTTTTTGTCATGGCTTTGACTTCCACCCACTTTGTAAGGTAATCTATGGCTATGATAATGTATTCGGCATGGGAGTTTCTAGTTGGGGGGGTTAATAGGACCTACAAAGTCTATACCCCAATTCGAGAATGCACATCCTCCCATCATTCTCCTTAAGGGAATCTCGTCTTTTCTGCTTGGATATTGTGCATGTTGTCATGTGTCACATTTCTTCACATAGGTATGTGCATCCATATGAAGAGTGGGCCACCAAAGTCTTGAGAATAGAATGGTTTTAATTACTCGCTCAGGCCCAAAGTGTCCACCTGCAACACCACTATGTGCATTTTCTAAGATTTTCAAATAATCTGATTCATGAATGCACAATCCTAAGTAACCATCTTTTCCTCTTCGATATAAGTTGTGTCCTACTAGGCATAGTCTTGAGCCTCTTGCTCCATGCTTCGTTTTCTTGCTAGACTAGCCTCGCTAGGTAGTGTTCCGGATCTCATAAATTCTACCAATGGAGCACTCCAATCTGGAATTGATGATATGTGATAAAGAGTTGCATGCTCAACTGGAGCTCTCTTTTGGCACACAGGACAGTTCTTGATCCACTCATGAATTTCTTTGTCCATACTAGGCCAATACACTCCTAAACATTTTAGATTCTTCAATGTTTGTTGTTAAGAATAGTGATTTCCTAGCAATCCTTCATGAGCTTTTTGCAACCAACTATTATGTTCATCGTCCTCAACACAATAAGATAGTACACCCTCTGTATCTTGTTTGTACATACGTCCTACCAATATTTGATAGTTTTGTGATATCACAATTTTTTATTCTTATTTGCAGGTTCAAAGGTTAGGACTGGTACGAGCTTAATTGCCCATTTAGGAACAACTTCTAAATTGAATTGATAAGCGTCAAGAAATTCATCAGACACTCCTTGTGGTGGCTCTCTTGAAGGGATGCAAGAAAGATGATCTACCCTGAGGTGGGTCCTACCTTTCCTAACAACCACTTCAAAGTCATATTCCATTAGTAAGAGGAACCATCTTACTAAGCATCTTGTATTGCAAGGTTTATTGACCAAATATAATCAAGCTTGATGATCAGTGAAAAACTTGAACTTGCTGGCCAATAAATAGTGCCTAAACTTCTTCACAACATATACCATGCCTAAGCCTTCTCGCTCGGTTGTCATATAGTTTCGTTCAGCTTCATTCAGTTGTCTACTAGCATATGCAATAGGCAAATCAAGATTTCCTTCACACGTGGGTTGTGCTAGCACACATCCTATTTCATGATTGAAAGCATCCATGTGTACATGGAATGGTTTATTCCAATATGGAGTGGTCAGTATTGGTGTTGTGCACAAACGTCTCTTCAACTCATTGAAGGAATTTTTGCATTCTTCATTCCACTCAAAATTTGTCAATAAGCCATAAAGAGGCTTAGCTATGATCGCATACATGTGGATAAACTTGTGATAATATCCACAATGGCCCATAAAGGCTTTTACCTCTTTAACATTCATTGGCCTCGGCAACTCCGCTAATAGCTCTGTCTTCATTTGTTGATATTCCGTTCTTAGAAACAATGTGAGCTAAGACATTACCTTGATGTACCATGAACACACAATTTTTTGGGTTCAGATGCACTTGATATTCTCTACACTTGTTGAAGATCTATCTGAGCTCAGGGATGTGGAGTCTTCTTTCTTGGGAATGAGCGCATAAGTCGTCCACATATACTTCTAAGCTCTTTCACAAGAACTCTTTGAAGACATAACACATGAGCCTTTGGAATGTTGCAGGTGCATTGGTGAGCCCGAATGGCATCACACAAAATGCAAAGATTCCCCACTCTTCGAAAAAGGTCATTTTGTGTTGATCATCAAGGACAATGGCTACTTGGCTCCAATAAATGTTCGGTGATTGGAAGCGGATAGCTATCTCTGATTGTAGCAGCATTAACCTTTTTAAGGTTAATACACACACGTAGCTTCCCATTCTTCTTGGGAACCACTACAATGGGGGACACCCATTCAATATGCTCAATTTCATAGATAAATCGAGCTTCAATCAATCTATCAATTTTCTCTTTTATTTTGGTTGCATAAGTATCATTATATGTGTAGGGCTTTTGTTTGGTGGGCTTGGCATCAGTCGTCATAGGGATCATATGAGAGCATATTTCCGGATCTACCCCCTTTAGGTCTCTATAAGTCCATGCAAACACGTCCCCTTATTCCCTTTGTAAAGCTACAAGCTCTACTTCTTCTTCTGGAGTTAGGTCTTCTCCTATGTATGTACATTGTTCTTTATTCCTTTCAATGGTTACAACACTTTTTTTGGTTTTTTCTTTATTATCATATGCTTCTCCTGTGGTGGCCTCTCTCTCAGGCATTCGTACCAAAAAATTTTGATCCTCAACTTCATATTTATTGAAGTTTTTTGGTACTTCGAACAATGATTCCTCGTCTTCTTGTTTCACTGCTTTTATTTTCTTTTTCTTTTAACTACCTTCACTTCCATCCTTTGAATTTACAGTTTTGATGCTCATGAGAGGTTCTTCTTCTTTTTGGGTAAATACTCCTATGTCTTCTAGATAGTGCTCTTCTGAGTCAAAGTAAGTATCCATCACAATGGACTCTAGATCATCATCATTCTCTTCCTCTTCTATGACATCACTAGGGTCACATTCTTCTAGCAAGGTTTACATGAACATTGAAATATCATAACCCTCCTCATCACAATGAAGTGTCCACTGTTCTTCATTGACAGCAATGTCCATGGTGGCTAAGAGTTATGCCCAATCGTAAGGCTCAAATTCCTCATCTGGAAAGATCATCGGTGTGTAGGTTGGGTCTCTAACTGATCTATCTCCTAGAGGAGTTCCTTCTTCTCTCACTTTTATGCATTTTTCTTCTTCCTCTGCAACCTTGCACACCCACAAATGAGTATCTTCATGCATCCAAGATGGATCATAATTACTTTCAGAATGCACAAAGATTGAATCTTCTGGTGCCTTGTGGATAGGGTTCCACTGTAGGGGTGGTACATCTCTGAACATATAATTCTTTAGATTGACCTAGTTGTGATCCCTAAGTGTTGCAAGTACAAGGAGTTGGTTCCCCAATCCTAAACTATTTGTAGTTGTCGTAGGAAGGGTCTTCCTAGAATCATCTCATAGACATTAATTTTTGCCAAAGTCACATATAGCAATATGTGTGTTCAAACTCTACACCACAAGTGGTTAGAGTTATCCCTTCTAGTAATCCTAGACGTCTTTCAACATGGTTGTCATCCATTTGAAGCTTCATCCTAGTTGGTCTTAATGCAAGTTTGCCCCAATGCTTCCACAAGGTCGCAATTGCAACTCCAGCACCTGAATCTAAGATCGCTTTGGTTATGTAACCTTGGTAGGTGTTTGGAAGGATAAGTGTTACCCTCTTCACCTTCACTCATGTCTCCTATTTTTTCTAGAGGTATCTCTGGTACCTTTTGCTTAGAGGGTGCTTTTGACATATTGGAATCAAGTTCTAGAACTTGATTCGCCACATGTTTCCACAATTTAGGTTTTACTTTGAGCAGCTCTTCCAAGGTGAGATGACATTGAACCTTAGTGTTCTTCACGACTCGAGTGTTCCTTAGAACCATTTCTTACCAATATTGTGGGAGCTGTGATCCGAAGAGATTCAAATTCCCATGGGCCTGTGAATTGTCGCAACTCTTGTAAAGAATTGGATTCAAAATCTAATCTTTTGTCTTCTTGTTGCTCCGCTTGGTCTCCGTAAATAGATGGAATGTCTTGGGGAAATTGGTCATGAGATCATCAATTTCAGGAATAGGAGGGGAATTATCCTTCTCCTTGGCCCATTTGTCTTCTTGTATTTCTTGCAAGAACTCTTGAGAGTACTGTTGAATTGAAAGAGGTCTTTCATCATCCATGGAATCAGGAACGTAAACTTTTGTAGGTGGTGAACTTTCTCTTTCAACAATTAATTGAGTTTGTGTAGGTAAAGAAACTTGTGGTTTGTTTACCAATTGCTCTAATCTTTGTAGTAAGCCCTTGAAATGCAAACCCGGTTCAATAGAATTTGTCTGATTGAACAACTGATTGGTCTCAAGCATAGCTTGACCTAGTTCTACCATTTTCATGCACATTTTTGCTCTAGGGTAACTCTTTTCTAGGGTTGCAGTTGTTCACCCTTCTTTAAGATGAGCCTAGTAGGCCATGAGCATCATGTCCAAGTTTTTTGGGGTTGGATCTGCAAGAACATACCCGGGTTGCAGTCTATTTACAATGAGTGGTGGGGTGGGATGAGGTGGTGT
The DNA here is from genome assembly GCA_020310875.1 of Ceratopteris richardii. Taxonomy (NCBI): domain Eukaryota; kingdom Viridiplantae; phylum Streptophyta; class Polypodiopsida; order Polypodiales; family Pteridaceae; genus Ceratopteris; species Ceratopteris richardii. Next base: position 121,056,092 of record CM035406.1, read on the forward strand.
GGATGGAGTTTCAACATGCGAGGGTGTCACTCTAGCACAATGGCAAGTACCAACGTGAGGAGATGCACCTCATAAATTTCAATCCGTGGAGACGTGAGGACCGATATGAAGACCGTGAGCAAGTGATGGCACAAGTGCGTGAGTGAAACCACGCAAGCATGCACACACATACACACACATGCGCACAAAGTAAAAGCAAAGAGTGGAACAATGGAAGGACTTCGATTGCAAAAGGGTTCTCTTACAAAGCTGAAATCTACAACAAGCTAACCCCAAAAGCTCTCCTACCCTTATAGTTTTTTGAGTGGTTTTGGCCCTATCCAGACCTAGTGTCCGGCCTAGTTAAAAAATAGGTTCCAGAGCTTATTTGGGGGCTCAAACGGAGTCTAAAAATTATGAAAATTGGTATGATGTGTTAAACGCGCGTTTGCCGTCAGAAACGCATTTAAGCTCTTTTCATGTTCTTGGGAGTGGAAGGGGTCTGAATAAACAGAGGCCCTATACTAGATTTTCCCAATTAAACACTCACACCATAGTACCTTAATGTCTAAATCTCTGTTAATATGAACCAATACCAGATGGATTCTCTCACAGACTTCCGAATCATACACGAATTAATACTTTCTCAGTACTCAGCACACAAGGTAAACACTACCGTAGTACAGACTTACAGTAATTAACTTAACGGAACAGTGATTCAATACTTAACTTACTGTAAACATTATCACAATCCAGTCTTTACCGTACACGTGCAAATAATCAAACAAAGACAGAAGACATAGTATTACTCAAAATTCCCAAAAACAACACAACGGAACTACACAGACATATCGCCCAGATAGACAGTCTGGTGACCCTTCTGGTTGTTACCGAAGCATCTTTTCATTGATTTATAAGAGATTACAGTTCTTCGCAATGACCTTTCGGTTCGTGCGGAATATGGAAAAGGAAAAGATTTACAGATGCCAATCCGGCGGCTTACACTGGCACGCACGGTGGACTTGAACCCGCAGGTATACAAAAAATTATGGCTCATCTATTATACCCTGTAGACACATTGATCTAGCTAATTTAAACGTTCGGGAAATTTTCTTTTTTAACGAATCCAGCATCTGTTTTAGTATCTCTGGTTCTACTAACTGGGCATCAGTTCTAACTGAACTAGTGGCAATTACCTGCCTCATCAAAATTTTTGCCTGTGTTTGCAGAAAAGCTTCCTGCAGATAAAAGTCATTCGACAGAGCTGCATCACAGTTTACTTTCATATCTGCAATCTGTTGATCTATCTGTGATAAGCATTCTGCTTGAGCTCTAAGTTGCCTTTCTCTTCTCTCCAATTCTTGATTCTGAAATTGAATGGTCCGGTAGTAAGCATCGCGCTCTCTTCGAATTGCTGGGATCTCTTTCTGGAGCTGAGCGACCAACATCATCTACATTTTAAGAGCATAATTGGATTCAGTCAGGGTGGCATTTGCGAACTCTAGCTCTGTATTGGTTTGTTTTAGTAAAATGGACATTTCCTGTCCTTTCTTCACTGCTTCAGCCAATTGATCTCTAGTTTCCTTTAACAAATCTCCTAGTGCTATGCGGGCATCCTCTTTATCTTTAACTATCTGCCGTAATTGAAGAATTTCTACATCAGCAGCGCATAATAACTCATCTTTGATTTTGACTTCGACCAAGGCAGCATCTCTTTGATTGATAACTATCTCCTGTTTGATAAGGCGAGCCTGTAACTGTTGAATCTGGAAGTGCAGATTATGATTCTCTGCCTTCACTGCATCTACCTCTTCCTGTAACGGAATGATATCCGCTTCTAAAACATCAACTTTATGTTGTAATTCGTGTTTGAGATTATTAGGAATCTCCGTCATCTGTTGTGGTAGTTGTTGTGACAGATGGATCAACATATGACCCATTCATGCGAGCTCATTAAACACAGGTAGTGAAGGAAATAGAAGAGAAGGACGTGGTTGAGATGAAGAAGTGGTCAGGAGTTGATGGGAATTAGGGGGAGAATAATTCGGTGAAGAGGATGAAGTGGCAGGTTCTTCAATAGGCTTCACGGGTATAATGGGGTCGACCGGAGGTATGGGTGGAGGAGTGGGTTGCAGAGTGTTAGCGACCAGCAATGTTTCGGTATGTTGCTGCTTAGTCACTTCAAGTTGGGCAATTGCAGACTCTACTACTGTAATCAACTCTGCCAAAACTTCTGCAACAATAAATTTCGTATCTTCTTGCTCCTCTTGTTTGGATTGCTGCTGAGATTCATTCTTATCAGATTTGTCTTCAGAATCAGCAGTAACACTCTGATCCTGTTGCTGGTTTGGAGATGAATGAGCTGAGGAATCATGGTGCATGGAGGTGGTTGTATCGTGGAAAGTCTCTTCTTCATTGTTGTCTGCTTTATTCCCAACGGCAGAACCTTGTACTTGACTATCAGAAGAGCTTATCCGGATTCATTTTCGGCGGAGGAGCTGGAAGAGTTCTTCGTCATCTTCTTCATCGTCTTCCAGTATCTGAGCAGATTCCTCATGATATAAAATTGGACCTCTGGGTGGTGGTTGTGCTGCTTGGAGGGCCGGAAACAAAAAAGTGAGTATGTGCGGAAGACGGGAACGGGGCAGATCACCTTTGTTAACCTGCTTAATGATCGCAACGCATTCGTGGTGAATGCGCCGGAAATAATAGGATGCAAAATTGATAGGCTCTCTAGCAACCATATCAATTACCAAGTAGAATGGGCGAGATATCCCATAAGTTCGTTTTTGTAAGTTCAGAATGGCGACTAGAAACTGTAACGCTGTTCTTTCAGGTTCAGGGCGACAGAGTATGGCATACTCATTTGAAGAGTGCCTGGGAAACAACTGATTCATCGTAGCGATTGGTAGGTTGGGTCCATTCTCTCGTCCTTGCGGAGAGAGTCAGAAAGCGGCAGCAAACGACTGCATGGTGATTACGACAGGAGAGGGGAAACACGTAATAGGCCAACTCTGCTCGGTAGCAGGTGTGGCGGCAATAGCAGCAATTATCTGAGCATAGAATGGAAGGCACTCCACTGAATGCCAAGGCAATTCAGCAAAGTTGGACAAACCTCGGACACGCAAGAATTCACTCACGTCTGGAGGAATTCCATCACAGAAGGTAGCAATAGAGCTTCCATGATCGCACACGAAAAGCACGAATACACAGGGCTTACAGAGAGCACAAAGCACACAAAACACACAGACACAATAGCGACTAACAGCGGAAAGCAAAGATTAAGTAGATACTTGGTAACGGGAGGCGATCAAAAAATGCTAATCATCGCGCGATGTTCAGATGATAACCTTCATAACTACGGTGTGCATGCATGAACAGAATCAATAACAAAAGGCAGCTATTATTCATGGTAATGTAGCAAAACGAGGAGTTTATGATTTTTTAAGCAACTAACACGCAAAACTAAAAAGGAAAAGAAAAGAAAAGAAAAAATACGCGGGCAACCGTAGAACACTTCAGTGCGAATCAGGCGCTTGATGATACGGCCGCAACTTTGAACCATTTATCACTTTTGAAAGAGGAATTCCGATCAAAGTAGTCAACCGAAAAGTAGCTGGGCCCACTTGTTCAGTAATCCGGTAAGGACCAAACCATCGTAACTTGAATTTTCCAGCAGAACGATTTGATTTTGCATTATAAAACAGCACAAGTTGTCCTACCGTAAAAACTGGAGTTTTTAGATATCTATCATGAGTATGAGCTTGCCGCAACTGCACTTCTTGAAGAGTCAAAAGACTTTCCCAGCGATGCTCATCTAATTCTCTGAGTATGTCCAACCGAAATGGTAAAGACTCTTCAGGTAACAATTTCTGAGAGATGGCCACACGTAAGCTTGGTACTACAAGTTCCATTGGTGCAATTGCCTCCATTCCATATGCAAGTTTGAAAGGAGTCAGTCCGGTTGCTACTTTGTAGGTAGTTCGGTATGCCCATAATACTGCAGGTAGTAACTGATCCCATCTTTCAGGTGATTCCACAATCAATTTTCGAAGCATAGTCAACAATGTTTTGTTTGTACTCTCAGCTAAGCCATTAGCACGAGGATAATACGGTGAACTAAATTTATGCAGAATCTGAAAAGTGTGTGTGAGCACTCGCATTAAATTGTTGACAAAGTGCGTTCCTCGATCTGTTACAAGTTCCAAAGGTAATCCATATCGTGGGAATACGTCCTTCATTAGACATTTTGCCACTGAAACAGCTGTGGCGGACCGTAAAGCCCAAGCTTCTGCCCATCTGGTAGCATAATCTGTGCATGTCAGAATGTATCGGTTGTTGCTAAGGATTGCTGGAGGTGTGATTGGTCCAATAAAGTCAAGACCCCATTTCTGAAAAGGTTCCAACGATAAGACGGGCTGCAGAGGAAAGAAATGACGTTGTAAAGGCTGTCCAGATCGCTGACAATTGTCACATTGCTGCACAAACTGAGATACATCTTTGTACATAGTAGGCCACCATAGCCCACTTTGCAGAATTTTCCGGTGCGTTAAATCTGCTGCAAAATGTCCACCAGAGGGTATTGAATGTGCCAGAGCGATTACTGAGTTTACTTCATGTGGAGGAATACAACAAAGTAAAATTCCAGTGTGATCCATATAATACACCTCTCCAGCAATCAACCGGAATCTACGACTGTAAACTGCAATTTTCTGATGCATTGCAGGGGAAGTTTGAGGAGAAAGACACCCATCAGTAAGAAAGGTTAATAACTGATCATAGTAAGTAGGTGTCACAGGAGGTTCTATAGATTCATCACTAGTCGGTTCAGTAACATAAATTGCTGGTGTAGTGTCATAAACACCGACCAGAGCTTCACCGGAATCCAACCGAGAGAGAAAATCTGCTAATGCATGTGCAGTGCCAGGTCAATGAATTACTTCATAATCGAATTCCTGTAACAATAGAACCCAACGTGCCAAGTGGCCACCTAAATGCTGCTGCCGAACCAGATATACCAGCGCAGCATGATCTACATGAAAGACAAATTTTTGGCCTAGTAAATAATGCCGGAATTTCTTTACAGAATACACCAAACGAAGACATTCTCTTTCAGTTATTGAGTAATTCTTTTCAGCAGGAGCAAGACGTCGACTTGCATAATAGACAGGCCTAAACCACTTATCAGTTTGTTGCATTAAAACACTTCCAATGGCTATATCTGATGCATCTACAAAAACATGAAATGGGCGTTCCCAATCAGGAGGTTGTAGAATTGGAACCTGCGTTAATAAAACTTTTAGACGATCAAATGCAATTTGACATTCTGGGGTCCAATCAAACTATCGAGGAGTACTAGTTATTAGACGATTTAGGGGTATTGCCAAATGGGCAAGCCACCGTAAATGTCGACCATGCCACCTAACTTGACCCATGAATCGCATCACTTCTTTCGGTGTAGTAGGCACAGGAGCTTCTAACACGGCTGCAATTTTGTCTGGATCAACTTGTATGCCCTGTGCAGATATAATGTGGCCAAGGAGTTTACCACAAGAAACCGCAAAGACAGATTTGGTTGGAGTCGGTATTCACGACATTTCTCAAAGCAACACCGTAAATGATATAGGTGTGCTACCATCTTACCGAATAAAGAGAAATCATCTAGATATACTTGCATAAAAGAAGTGAGATAGGATGAGAAGATTTCCTGCATACACCGCTGAAAGGTACTAGGAGCATTTCTTAATCCAAACCACATGATTGTACAAGCAAAAACATCCCAATTCGTAATAAATGATGTTTTCAATATATCTTGCTCAGCCATTCAAACCTGGTTATAGCCACTGTAACCATCAAGAAATGAATACATTTCATGCCCAGCCACTCTGTCTAGCATTGTATCAAGAAATGGAAGAGGGAATGGATTTGGTACGGTGGCTGCATTCAATTTCTGGTAATCGACACATATTCTGAGCTGCTTGTTTTTCTTTGGTACGATTACAATCGGGGAGATCCATTAAGCGTGCTCAATGGGTACAATGAATCCTACCTTTAATAGGTGATTAAGTTCTGCTTTGACCTGTGCTGCATAGTTAGGGTTCATACGGTAGCTGGGTTGTTTAATCGGCTTTGCTTCTGGTTTGAGCACGACCCGATGCTGATAGATGCGAGGATCTGAACCTTTCATATTACGATAATCCCATGCAAAAACATCAGAGAAATCACGAAGAAGCTGGATCAAATCTGCTTGAAACGCTTCAGATAATCCTTCCTTTATCTTGACAGGTCGTGGATTTACTTCATCTCCCAAATTATAGGTGATTAACTAATCTTCGAGAACATAGAATTGACGAGGTTTTCCTGGATCATCAGTTGATTGTAAAAGTTGTTGTAGAGTGGCATCATCCATAGCAACAGTATCTTCGGTCACAGGCACCACCGTACAGGCTGCCGGACTCAAGTTATCTACAATAGATTGCAGATCTACAGTGCCTAAGGAAATCAGATCTTCATTGTTCTTCAAAAATGCTTCTTCTTCATCGTCAGATAAGCCATCCAACATGTGGACTGGCTCTGCTACATATGGCCTGGCATGAAGTTCACAAGGCTGAATGGCATCAAGTTTAACAACATATTTATGATGATTATCTTTAAATGTTAGTTCTTGTGCTGACCAATCTTGTATAACCTTAGCCTGTTTTAACCAGGGTCGTCCGAAAAGGAGATTATAGTCAAGACTAGACTCCGGTAGTTCTAAGACTACAAAAGTCATTTTAAACGTTGTACCCTGCAAAGTTATCGGGACATTTCTTACAAGTCCTATCGGATGAACTCTGGATTGGTCGGCCATTCTTACGAAAAATTGAACAGGCTCGATTTGCGTCCATCCCAACTTTTTACAAAGCGCTACAGTGGCTATGTTTACACCAGACCCACCATCAATTAGTACTTGAGTAATTTTGTGATTTTTGTACCATACCGTAATTAAAGGGATCGAATGATCCACCGTAGAATCAGCTTCCAATTGTATTGTTGCTGTCACTGGAATGCAGGAAGATCCAGGACTGAGTTGTTGCTGAAATTGTTGCCGAACTCCTGGTACTAGTGCAAGTAACTGTCCAAGAGGGAGAGTAATGGACGCCTTAGATAAAATTTTCCATGCCTGATCTGCTTGAATTGTACTTTTCACTGTTTCTGAAGATGATGCGCCTGTTACAGAGGTAGAATCTTGTTCCTGCGATCCTTCCTTTGGCAGTGGAACTTGGGTCACCGGAATTGGATCTGGGAACACTGTAGGTTCTTTGGTGGTCCATTGACTAGCTTTGTCATATATTCTCTATTGTTCATGGATGCCAGGTTCAAACACTTCTGCTGCTGGGTGTAACTGTTTACCAGATCTTGTTTGAATCACTGTTGCTTGAGTTTCTACTGGTGAAATATATACCATATTGGTCATAGGGTTCTGACTCTCTTTCTTCCTCTCATCATATTCAGCTGCATCTTTACAGAATCTACGTATGTGGCCTAACTCACCGCAAAAATGACAGCGAGGGGGTGGCAAAGAATTATTTTCCTGTGATGTTCCTGTCTGCCAACGATTTGTATTGTAATTTGTATTCCGCTGTCCTCGATAATTTTTGTATCCTTGTTGTTGATTATTTCTCATCTGAGGTGGAATATAATGGGTGGACGGCTGCCCTAGTTCTTGTATAATGGCATTGATAGTTGTTGGTCCTTGCACCTTGGCGTTATAAGCACAGTTTTCGATGGAATGTCCAGTTGTATTGCAGATAGCGCAATACATCTGATTAAGGGCACATGTTGCACTGGTATGCCCTGGATTCTTGCATTTGGTACAGTACATTTGTCTAGCCGGATCCTCTGCGACATTTTTATTGGCTTTTAACCACTCCAGGTCTTTGGTAAAGCCTCCAACCTTATGTTCGAGCTGCAAAGCCATTGCAATAACCGCATCTAATGTCATAGCTCCCACATAACGGATTATCATAATCTGTCTCAGTTGTGGAGTTAACCCATTAATAAACCACTGAGTGATGACATCATCCGGTAAATTAGCATGTGCTAGAGGTAGTTGTCTCAAATGAGTTCTGAATAGGGTGGCATATTCCTACACAGTCTGATTCAGCTTCTGTCTATTGTTCTGCAAGTAATCGAAAATTTCGGTAGGGTTCTTCTTTAGTCGGAATCTCTGCAAAAACGCATCCCTTACCGCTTCATAGGTGCCGAAATGGTTGATATCATATTCTGTAAGCCACCTCGCTGCTTCATTAACTAAGGTTGACTGGAATACTATGGCCTTGTATGCCGGATCAGGTGGATGGTTAAGTACTACATAACTTACTTCAAAGGTGCGTACATGAGCATCAAGATCATCACCTGGAAATCCACCGAATTTGGTGTATGTTACTCCTGTTGGAACTAGTCGAGGTGGAAGTAGCTGTTGTTGCTACTGTTGTTGTTGTTGTTGTTGTTGTTGTTGTTGTTGTTGTTGTTGTTGTTGTTGTTGTTGTTGTTGTTGTTGTTGTTGTTGTTGTTGTTGTTGTTGCCCACTCATGGTGCTAGTAGCAGTACTGTTACTATTTCCTGAATTCTGAGGATGTGGTTCCGGTTCTTCAGAGTCTGTATGATTAGACTGCTCTCCTTCCGGTTCAAAAATAGCGCTCAACCTCTTATGAATTTCTAATTCGAATAGCCTATCCTCTTCTGCGGTATCAAATGTAGGCAAACTTGCTCCGAACAGTGGTATCCGGAATGAAGATTCAGCGGGAAGTATAATGCTATCACCGGAAAATTGTAAATTTTCTGCAACCAGGACCGAACTGCCACCGGAATTAGTGGAACTTTCCCCAATCCAGGGTATTCTTTCACCTTCAATGACTTCTCTGGATAGCACACCTCTATCTGTAGAAAGGTTTGAATCTTGACCAGACGGTGTCGGATCAACTACACACTGCATTCCTGTAGACTCCGAAGTTACTGTATCTTCTGCAAACTGTACCAAAATTACACCAAAATCTATCGGAATTGCAGTATGTTCTACCGGAATGCTACCGGAATCACTGCTAATGCGCTTCGTTTCTTCGACGACTGGACTTAACCGATCTGTGCTTCTGCCTCCTGAGGATGTTCCTAATAAATTTGATATCTCCTAGGGCTGTCGATCTCTCCTGTACTTCGGATACGACTCACTGGACCAAGTAACCGGCATATATCACCTTTACAATACTTGCGTACTACTCTACCCTACTGTCAATTCACAATCTATGGTCACCTTTCCACAATCACTTTGCTACACTCTGTTGCCACCTTCCCACAGACGGCGCCAGTGTTAAACGCGCGTTTGCCATCAAAAACGTGTTTAAGCTCTTTTCGGGTTCTTGGGAGTGGAAGGGGTCTGAATAAACAGAGGCCCTATACTGGATTTTCCCAATTAAAAACTCACACCACAGTACCTTAATGTCTAAATCTCTGTTAATATGAACCCGATGGATTCTCTCACAGACTTCCGAATCATACACAAATTAATACTTTCTCAGTACTCGGCGCACAAGGTAAACACTACCGTAGTACAGACTTACAGTAATTAACTTAACAGAACAGTGATTCAATACTTAACTTATTGTAACATTATCACAATCCAGTCTTTACCGTACAGGTGCAAATAATCAAACAAAGACAGAAGACACAGTATTACTCAGAATTCTCAAAAACAACACAACGGAACTACACAGACATATCACCCAGACAGACAATCTGGCGACCCTTCTGGTTGTTACCAAAGCATCTTTTCATTGATTTATAAGAGATTACAGTTCTTCGCAACGACCTTTCGGTTCGTGCGGAATATGGAAAAGGAAAAGATTTACAGATGCCAATCCGACGGCTTACAGATGAAAGTTCTAATACTCCTCAAGCTTGAGGACTCCTCGGCTTGAACAAAATGGAGTTGCAAAAATGAAAAATGGTATTTACAATGGTTTTTAGTGATAAAAATCACTAGCTTTATAGGGATTTCTTCTAAAAATTTGACAAGTGCTTCTTGGAGCTCCCTACTTGCTCCTTCTTCTTGTGTCTCCACTTCCTTGATGCGCTTTTATGCCTATGCTTGACCTTGATTGTCAACACTCCCCCCCTCTAGAGTATGTCGTCCCTGACAGACCCTTGTTGTAGTGGTTGTTCCATGAAGTGCTTGGAGAGGTAGTGTCCAGCATGTACCAACAAGAGCAGTCCATATCCAAATGTGGCTTGGTCAGTTGTTTGGTTCTTAATTTTGGCACTGCTAGCCTATGCAAGTTATGGTCCCTTTGGATGTACTTCTTCCTATGGTAGTCGGATGTCGTAGTTGTGAGCTTCCAAAAAGTGTTAGTTGCTCAAAAGAGGTTGTCAATGTGGATTTTGAGTAGCTGTCGACTGTGAATTACTCCATAGGTTCTGATGTTAGAGCCTGAATGTCCTCTGGATCTTCCAAACATGGCTTTCACAATGTATGCCAAGTACTTGTAACCCATAATGAAGGATGGGTAAGTGTGTTAGTGCATGTTGAAGAAAATATGTGCCTTGTGCACGGCCTTGCAATGTGGCCCTATGTATGCATACTTGGGAAATGCATTGGAAGAAGTATGGTGCAACCAATGGGGTCTTGAGCAAAGTGCTCAAGGGTATGCTGATGAAGAGGTTTCCTACTTTATCATGGTTATATTATTGGAGCATACAATGCTTACCATGGTGAAAGGTCTGCCAATAGTCATCTCTTCATGTTGTACTCCCATCATGGTGATTGACCATGGGCTTGTCCTTCGTTGCACATGGATGTCCTTGTTGATGATCCACTAGTGAGATTCTTGGATCGCCTAGTCCTGTTTCTTCTTTTGGTTTTTTTTTTGTGCTCGCGATGGCATAAAACAAGCAGAAAGAGGTTAGTATCAATAAAATATTTTACATATTGCAAGTGTGTCTCATGTGCTTGGGATTTCTCACTGGTGTCTATGCACGGCCGTGTAATGTGGCCCTATGTTGATGCATACTTTGGAAGTGCATGACCTCAATGGTTCAAAAGACAAGGTTATGACAAAGGCACATGGTTGTTGCATGTCGAGGCTTTCAATGTTCATGCAGATGTTGATGCAGCCTTTATTGGAGGTATCCATTGGATGTCAAAAGGACAACTGATTTTAGGGACCCATTTCAGAATAGTGTTGGGCTTCATACAAGTCCTTGTTGAATTCTTCATCTTTGGTTGGTTGCTTAAATTTTGTATCCGGAGTGGTTTGTTCTTTGTTGTTATGGATGCTATTGGTACCTTAGGCTTCCAAACCCATATCCTTGATGATTGTCTTCTTAATTTTGTCGAAGGGTTGAGTTGATCTTCTTTTGGTCTTTGTGCTCTGCTCTTACCCTTTTAACTGCTTGGCTTCTTTGTTGAGACCTTTTGCATGGTGGGGAGCATAGGCCATTATGTATGTAAGAGCTTCTTGGGTACCCACATCTGTAATCGCCCTTGTTGAGCTGCAGCTAATTTCTTAGGCACCCAGATTTGTCGGAGATCTTTTGGTTGAGGTAATCCTGGTTGCTTGTTTCTTGTCTTCACATGGTTGGCTTGCTTGAGTGGAAATTGTGTTGGAAAGGTTGGTGGTAGCTCTCCTTTTCTTACCCAGATCTGCTTCATGCCCGGAACTACTAAGATTACTCCTAGAAGAAGTAAGAGAGTGTGTGGTGCCATGATCTGTGAGCATGCAATTCTCTAATTCTAATGTAATACATTGTTCATGTACCCAAACTTGAGGAAGTTGACTTCTTAGGTTCAAGTTGACTGCATGGTCGTAAATCCAATCTTGACCCAAGACAAGTGGCTCTGTAAGGTCCTCATCATGACACACTAGCATTTTGACTTTCATTGGGACATCTTGAAGGTAGATGGGAAGTTCCACTTCTCCCAAACAAGGGGTTTCTACACCTCCCAATCCTATGAGATATGCTTCTATGGGCTTGATGTCCAATTGCAAGCCTTGGCAGTATGAAAGTCTAACTGCACTAGTTGTTGCACCTGAGTCAACAAATGCTCTCACAGTCCTTACACTCTTTCCTTGTCCTACCTCTATGGTCACAAAGGAGCGTCGGTCGATGATTTGAGAAGTAATTATGCCCGACTTTTGGCACATGTCCATGTGATATTTTGGGGCTTTTGGGTTGACATCTAGGCCTAGTCGTCTTAACTTATTTCTTCTGATGCGCTCTCTAGCCTCTGCTTGTGCTTCTTCTCTAACCCTGAACTCCTCTTCTTTTCGCTTCTTAGCAGTGTTGAGTCTCATGAGCATATCCTCTGTAAGAGGTTCTTGATACAGCTTGACTCCACATCCACTAATGTAGTTTGGCAAGACGTCACCTTCTAGAGTGGCCAATTGAACCGCACCACTAGTGGAGATTCTATTAATGATCATGGGTCCATATCCTCGTTTCTCCAATTTGTGGGCATGTTGCTTTAGCATACAAACCAGCACTAGATCTCCTTCTTTCAATCCTTTATCCTTTATATGGGCATCAAAGTATGCCTTTTGCCTTTTCTTTGCAGCATAAATGCATGCTGCCACTCGTAGCCTCGTCTCACCTAAGCGTTCTAGATCAAAGATCCTAGAGGACAATTCATGTCCATTCCATTGATGCTCTTGTGCTACTTTTAAGGCTGGGATTAGGAAGTCCAATGGTAGCACATCATTCTATCCGAAGACCATCTGAAATGGGGTGGCATTGAGTACCGTTTTGTAGGCAACTCGGTAAGCCCAAACAGCATGATGAAGCTGTTTGTCCCAATCATAGCGTTTATTATTTACCAGTTTTGTCAATATGTTACATAGGATCTTATTCATGCTCTCTGCTTGTCCGTTAGCTTGGGGATGATAGGGGGCAGACTTCTTCTGTATCACCATGAATTCTTGAAGTAGATTTTCAATGACCTCATTCACGAAGTGCGTACCTCTATCACTTACTAACTCTATTGGTAACCCATATCTAGTCAACACGTGCTCAAATAAGAACTTAGCCGTTGTTTGAGCATCATTCTTTGTTGTGTCTTTTACTTCCACCCACTTTGTAAGGTAGTATGTGCCTACAATAATGTATTCTGCATGGGAGTTTCTAGCTGGGGGGTTAATAGGTCCTACAAAGTCTATACCCCACTTTGAAAATGCACGTCCTCCCATCATTGGCCTCAAAGGCATCTCATCCTTTCTAACTGGGTATTGGGCACGTTGGCATGTGTCGCATTTCTTCACATAGGTATGTGCATCCATGTGAAGAGTGGGCCACCAAAGTCCTGAAAATAGAATGGTCTTAATTACTCGGTCAGGCCCAAAGTGTCCACCTGCAACACCACTATGTGCAATTTCTAAGACTTTCAAATAGTCTGATTCATGAATGCACAGTCTTAGGTGACCATCTTTTCCTCTTCGATATAAGTTGTCTCCTACTAAGGCATAGTCTTGAGCCTCTTGCTCCATGCTTCGTTTTCTTGCTAGACTAGCCTCTTTCGGTAGTGTTCCTGATTTTCATAAATTCTACCAATGGAGCACTCCAATCTGGAATTAATGACATGTGATAAAGAGTCGCATGCTCCACTGAGGGTCTCTCCTAGCACAGTGAACAATTTTAATCCAATCCTTTATTTCTTTGTCCATGCTATGCCAATACACTCCTAAACGTTTTAGATTCTGCAATGTTCGTTGTTTAGAATAGTGATTTCCTAGCATTCCTTCATGGGCTTGTTGCAACCAACTAGTATGTTCATTGTCCTCAACACAACAAGCTAATACTCCCTCTGTATCTTGTTTGTACATGCTCCCTGCCAATATTTGATATTTTTGTGATCTCACTACTTCTTCTTTGTTCATTTTCACATTTTTATTTCCAGGACCGAAGGTTAGGACTGGAACCAACTTATTTGCCCATTTAGGAACAACTTCCAAATTGAACAAATAAGCATCAGGTAGTTCATCAGACACTCCCTGCGGTGACTCTCCTGAAGTTATGCGAGAAAGGTGATCCGCCCTAAGGTGGGTCCTACCTTTCCTGACAACCACTTCAAAATCGTATTCCATTAGTAAGAGGAACCATCTTACTAAGCGACCTGTATTGCAAGTTTTATTGACCAAATATAGTAAAACTTGATGATCAGTGAAAAACTTGAACTTATTGGCCAATAGATAGTGTCTAAACTTTTTCACGGCATATACCATGCCTAAGCCTTCTCTTTCTGTTGTGGTATAATTTCGTTCAGTTGCGTTCAACTGTCTACTAGCATATGCGATGGGTAAATCTAGATTTCCTTCACCTATGGGTTGTGCTAGCACACATCCTATAGCATGATTGGATGCATCCACATGGACATGGAATGGTTTATTCCAATCAGGAGTGGTCAATATTGGTGCTGAGTACAAACGTCTCTTCAGCTCACTGAAGGAATTCTCGCATTCATCATTCCACTCAAAATTTGTCAACAACCCATTAAGAGGTTTATCTATGATTGCATACATGTGGATAAACCTGTGGTAATATCCACAATGGCCCATAAAGGCTTGTACCTCTTTAACGTTCCTTGGCCTCGACAACTCTGCTATGGCTCTAACTTTGTCCTCATCAGTTGATATTCCATTTTTAGAAACAATGTGACCTAAGATTTTACCTTGTCGTACCATGAATACCTGGATTCAGACACACTCGATATCCTCTACACTTGTTAAAGATCTGTCTGAGCTCAGGAATGTGGTATCGTCTTTTTTGGGAATGAGGGCATAAATCATCCACATATACTTCTAAGCTCTTTCGCAAGAACTCCTTGAAGACATGACACATGAGCCTTTGAAATGTTGCAGGTGCATTAGTGAGCCCAAATGGCATCACACGGAATGCAAAGATTCCTCACTCTATGGCAAAAGCCGTTTTGTGTTGATCTTCTGGGGCAATGGCTACTTGATTGTAACCCAAAAATCCATCAAGAAAGCTATAAACTTCCTTGCCTGCAACACGCTCCAATAAATGTTTAGTGATTGGAAGTGGATAACTATCTCTGATTGTAGCGGCATTAACTTTTTTAAGGTTAATACACACTCTCAATTTTCCATTTTTCTTGGGCACCACTACAATGGGGGACACCCATTCAATATGCTCAATCTCATAGATAAATCCAGCTTCAATCAACCTGTCAATTTCTTCTTTGATTTTAGCTGCATAAGTGTCGTTATATGTGTAGGGCTTTTGTTTGGTGGGTTTGGCATCAGCGGTCATGGGTATAGTATGAGACCAAATTTTTTGATCTACCCCCTTCAAATCTCTATAGTGCCATGCAAACACGTCCCTATATTCCCTTAATAGAGCTACAAGCTCTGCTTCTTCTTTTGCACTTAGGTTGTCTCCTATGTACGTACTTCGCTCTTTGTTCCCTTCAATGGTTACCACAATCTTTTTAGTTTTTTCTTTATTATCATATGATTCTCCTATGATGGCCTCTCTCTTAGGCATTCGTACCAAAATTTTTCGATCCTCGACTTCATATTTCTTGAAGTTCTCTGGTACTTCAAACAATGATTCCTCCTCTTCTTGTTTCACTGCTTTTCTTTTCGTTTTCTTTTTACTACCTTCACTCCCATCCTTTGAATTTACAGTTTTAATGCTTGTGAGAGGTTCTTCTTCTTTTTGAGTAAGTACTCCTACATCTTCTAGATAGTGCTCCTCTGAGATGAAGCAACTATCCATCACAATGGACTCTAGATCATCGTCATCCTCTTCTCCTTCTATGACATCTCTAGGGTCACATTCTTCCAACAAGGGCTCACACATGAACACTGAGATATCATACCCCTCCTCATCACAATGAGGTGTCCATTGTTCTTCATTGATTGCAATGTCCATGGTAGCTAAGATTTCTGCCCAACCGTGAGGCTCAAATTCCTCATCTGGAAATATCATTGGTGTATATGCTGGGTCTTTAATTGGTCTTTCTCCTTGAGAAGTTCCTTCTTCTCTCGCATTTAGGTGCTTTTCCTCTTCCTCTACGACCTTGCACATCCACAAATGAGTATCTTCATGCAACCATGATGCATGAGGTGAACTCCCAGAATGCACAGAGATAGAATCTTCTTTCGCGTTGTGCATAGGATTCCACTGTAGGGGTCGTACATCTCTGAAGGTGTAATCCTTCAAATTGACCTTGGTGGTGACCCCTAAGTGCTGCAAGTACAAGGAGTTGGTTCCCCAATCCTGTACTATTTGCAATTGTCATAGGAAGGGTCTTCCTAGGATCATCTCATAAACATTATTCTTCTCAAAGTCACATATAGCAAATGTATGTTCAAACTCTACACCACAAGTGGTTAGAGTTATCCCTTCGAGCAATCCTACAGGTCTTTCAAAATGACCATCTGCCATTTGAAGCTTCATTCTAGTTGGTCTTAATGTGGGTTTGCCCCATCGCTTCCACAAGGAGGTGGTCGCAATAGCAACACCCGCACCTGAATCTACGATTGCTTTGGTTGTGTAACCTTGATAGGTGATCGGAAGATAAGTATTACCTTCTTCACCTTCACTCATGTCTCCTATTTTATCGAGAGGGGATCTCTGGAACTTTTTGCTTAGAGCCTGCTTTTGGCATATTAGAATCAAGTTCTGGAACCTGATCCTTCACATGATTCCATAGCTCAGGTTTTGCTTTAAGCAGCTCTTCTACAGTGAGATGACACTGAACCTTAGTGTTCTTCACAACATCAGTGTTTCTTGGAACCACTGAGTCTTCATTTCTTACCAATATTGTGGGAGCTCTGATCTGAAGAGATTCAGATTCCCAAGGGCCTGTGAATTGTGGCAACTCTTGTAAAGAATTAGATTCAAAATCTAATCTTTCATCGTCTTGTTGCTCCACTTGGTCTCCATAGATAGACGGAATGTCTTGGGGAAATTGGTCATGAAGATCATCAATCTCAGGAATAGGAGGGGGATTACCCTTCTCCTTGGCCCATTTTTCTTCTTGTATTTCCCGCAAGAACTCTTGAGATTACTGTTGTATTGAAAGAGGTGCTCCCTCATCTATGGAATTAGGAACATAAGTTTTCCTTGGCGGTGAGGTTTCTCTTTCAACAATTGATTGAGCTTGTGGAGGTAAAGAAACCTGTGGCTTGTTTACCAATTGCTCTAATCTTTCTAGTAAGCCGTGGAAATGCAAATCCGGTTTGATAGAGTTTGTCTGATTGAACTTTTGACTAGTCTCAAGCATAGCTTGAGCTACTTCTACCATTTTCATGCACATTTTTGTCCGTTCAACCTCTAAATCTCCTCTAGGGTAACTCTTGTCCAGGTTTACAGCTATTGGCCCTTCTTGAAGTCTAGCCTAGTAGGCCTTGAACATCATATCCAAGCCTTTTGGGGTTGGATCTGCAAGAACAGACCCTAATTGCGGTCTATTTACAATGACTGGTGGGGTGGGATGAGGTGGAGTGGATGGAGCTTCGACATGCGAGGGGCTTTGAGATGCAATGTCTTATATTTTTGTTTGTGTGTCTTTCAGGCTTTCCTATAGTTCAGAAAACTTTTTATTCCACTTACGATTGGTTCTCTCCCTGGTATCTTTCCATGTTCTTGTTTTCCTTTTACTAGGCTCTCCTGACTCACTTGACTCTGATTGATCAGCTATTTTATCCTATTTTAATGCTTGTGCCCTAGTAACAGCCTGTACAGGAGCCACATTGTTGCTAGTTGAACTTGAATATGCCACTAAACCTACCACATTGATGGTTCTCTCCCTGGTATCTTTCCATGTTCTTATTTTCCTTTTACTGGGCTCTCCTGACTCACTTGAATCTGATTGATCAGCTATTTTATCCTATTTTAATGCTTGTGCCCTAGTAACAGCCTGTACAAGAGCCACATTACTGCTAGTTGAACTTGAATATGCCACTAAACCTACCATGGGTGTAACCTTGGGCGCACTAGAGGGATTCCTAGGACACTCTCTTGAAAGATGTTCCTTGCCGCACTCAGGACAAAAGCCTTGTATTGTGATGTTTTGTCCTTGTCCTGGAGTGAGTGAGTGGGGACATTCATGAATGAAATGGTCGCCCTGACATCTAAAGCATGCTCCTCTAGGGGCTTGTGGTCTTACTTGTCTCAATTGGGGTTTGGGGTTGGGATTGTGTACATGACATTGGAGTATTCTGGCTCCCCATTTTGTTCCATAGGTGGTGCCTCATATTGATACAGAGAGTTCTCACTTTGCTCACGTGAATCTATGTAATAAGCTTGTGAACTATCTTCATGGAAGTAGTCTGAACCATGAGCGTGAGAGTCATTTTCTAAGACCAATGGGGTTAGTGGCACCAATGCTCTATTAGGGTTCTCCTCTGCCATCGTATACTTAACTGGGATCACATTCACAGGAGTTGGTGGTTGGTTTCCTAGGACGGGTTGTGGCCTGTATGGTGCCTGATATTGCTATTGTGGCCTATAATATGGCTGTTGGTATTGATTCTGATACCTACCATCCTGGTAAGGTTGCTGATAATTTTGTCTAACAACTTGCCTGTTATAGGGACAATCTTGAGCCGTGTGGTTCGTGTATTTCCTCTCAATGGTGCAATATAGAGCATTAGGGTTTCCTTGGGGTTGAGCCATCATCGGGCACACAGTAGCCATGTGGTCTCCTCCACAGTTATAACATCGTTTCAATGAGGTGACCCTTGGCATTTGTCTACCTAGCTTTTTGGCAATCTCCTCAGCTATCTCATCTATCTCAGTAGAGGTTCTTGAGGTATGACTAGTAGAACTTTCAGAAACCTTATAGAGTTTGGACAGTCGTAACTCCTCACCCAAGTTGTTTTCTATGTCAATGCATATCCGCACACACTCTTCTATGGATCTAAGCTCTTTCAAGTACACATATGACCTTAACTTTGTGCTCAATAGGCCATCTAAAAACAAGGCCACTTGTTTGGCTGTTGTGGTAAACCCTGGAGTAGGGCATCTTTCTATGTACTTTCTGAACCGTCTTCCTACAAGTCACACTGTTTCTTGGGGTGTCTGCTTGAAGCCATGAATCAGAGATGATGTGTTAAGTCTTATGCCACGAAAACTCTACAATGAATTCTTCTAGCAATTCACCTATCTCTCGATAGTTGCGACTATTCAGGGGTTGAAACCATGCTAAGGCAAACCTTGAGAGTCAAACCAAATGCCTCGAACTGGGTGAACAAGTCCTCAACTTGTTCAGCTCTTAACACTTGTTTGAACTCAGCCACATGGTCATAAGGGTCTCCAAACCCATCAAAATATTTCTTCATTGCCTTGACCATTTGAGAAGGTCTAAGGTTTCTTGAGTACTCTCCGGGTCTGGGCAATGGGAAATCATGTTCCTCTTTGAGGCCTATGTGCTCGATGTCTCTCTCTTTCAGGTCTTTCATTTTCAAATCCTGACCGGTCCCTACCCACGGTATGTGCAAAGCTTACCTCGGGTCTCTCTCTGGTTCTTTCACTCTGGGTTTCATGAGCCTTGGATGATCCTGCTCCTTGGAGACCATGGGAAACACTAGATCTTAGTGGAGGGAAAACTAATTCACCTTGCCAAGTGTATGCATGCCTATCCTGCTCTGTTACCAAGAACAGTTTCTTTGAGGTGTGATCAAGATAGACAACTTTCCTTGGTGTCTCCGGATCCTTGAACTCATAGATGGTGACTATTGGCTTAGGTTGATCTGGCTTGAATCTCCAAAAGGCTTCGTCCGTTTCTCTATTCAAGAATAGTTCTATGGTTTTGTTGTCTTGGGAAATCCATTCTGGAGTGATCACTCTGGTCAAAACAGATTTTCCTCTAGGAGTCTTGGGTTCTCGTCCTAGGTCTCCTTTCTCTAGGTCTCCTAGCTCGTTCTTAGGAATGATGTTTCCACGCTCATCTGTCCTATCTGGTAGGTTGGTAATGACATACATGGTTCCTTCCTTATCAATGTATGCACCCTCTTCAAACTTGACCACTGGGTGTTCAAGTCCAAAGGGTTGGTCAAGATTTTTGAGTTGGACCACTGATCATCTTAGACCATCCTCATATATGCAAGCACCTAATTGGTTGGTCCTGATATACTCCAATTGTGTCTTATAGGGACCTTCTGGTGTTTGTAAATAAGTAGTGCCTGAACTACGTGTGGGTCTTTCCATGTTGAAGGACATTTCTGAGTCACTGGTTTCTGAACTTAGTGTCTAGGGATAACCACTTAGTTATTGTGCCCAAGACTTAGTTGTATGGTTGACATAGGCCTCAGATGATCTAATGCTTTGTCTATCCTTGCCTAGGTGTCTACCAGATCTTAGGTTCATAAGATTTGTCTATAAGTCCAACCTATTGCACAAAATCACAGCAAACGGATTTTGTATGAGAAAGTTATGCCAGTTCAGGGTTTTGGGGTTAAAACAAGGAAACAGGATCTCTCTAGGGACTCAGAATAGGCGATACAATACCAGATTTTCCACGATACACGATACCACTATGGATGATACCACTTTCGACGATATCACCTAGAGGATACGATACCACCGGGATGACTGCGATCGCGATACCAACTTCCACGATACGATACTAGAAATGGTCACGATACGATACCTCTGAGTTGCACGATACAATACCAACTTCACGATACGATATCAATCTGTAAACGATACGATACCACTTGACCTGACGTGATACGATACCAAAAATCAGATGATACGATACTGACTCTTTGCATGATACGATACTAAAGGACCGGACGATACGATACCAAAACAAGAGGCAATACGATCTCGAGTAGGCGATACAATACCAACTTTGCACGCCATACGATACCAAGTTGGCGATACGATACCAACTGGGCCAACGATACGATACCACAAAGGTGCACGATATGATATCGGTCAGTCGACGATACGATACCAAGACCGACACGATACGATACCACCGGGATGACTGCGATCACGATACCAGCACTTGACGATACGATACCAGAATGGTATCGCGATACCTCAAGTGGGTATGCACGATACGATACCTCAACAAGTATCGCGATACACGGGAGTTCTGGTATCGCGATACCAAAATTCAACCGGACACAATTGGAGATTTTGACACCCAAATTCAAAAATTTTTGCAGATATGTGTACCTTGTGTCCTCCTTGTCACTCCTAAAATGCCTCTAGATGCAAAGTCACTCACCAAACTAACAATACGACACTCGCGATACCAAACGTTGTTCCTCTCATGCCGTGATATTGTGAATCAAATTTTTTATGTTTTGAGAGTGTTTCTTCAGCGTTTTTAGCTCTCAAGTCCTCCTGTGCTTCTTCCTCACAGCCGCAAGTGAAAAACGAGGTGAAGATACAGTCGAAAATGGAAAAAATCAGAGAATATGAAGATGGGAGAAGATGGTGATGAAGGTGAAGATGATGAAGAAGAAAAACTTAGAAACTAAACTGAAAATGGTGATTTTTTTACCTTCCAATGTCGCTACTCTATGTCTTACCATCACACGCTCGTCCTCCAAGCTCTCTCCCCGGCAACGGCGCCAAATTTGGTGTCACTCTAGAACAATGGCAAGTACCAATGTGAGGAGATGCACCTCATAAATGTCGATTTGTGGAGACGTGAGGACCGGTATGAAGACCGTGAGCAAGTGATGGCACAAGTGCATGAGTGAAAGCACACAAGCATGCACACACATACACACACACGCACACAAAGTAAGAGCAAAGAGTGGAACAATGGAAGGACTTCGATTGCAAAAGATTTCTCTTACAAAGCTGAAATCTACAACAAGCTAACCCCAAAAATGAGCTCTCCAGCCCTTTTTATAGTTTTTTGAGTGGTTTTGGCCCTGTCTAGACCTAGTGTCTAGCATAGTTAAAAAATAGGTTCAAGGCTTATTTGGGGGCTCAAACAGAGTCTAAAAATTATGAAAATAGCTCAAGGAATCCTTGGCTTAAAATGGAGTTGCAGAAATGAAAAATGGTATTTACAATGGTTTTTAGTGATAAAAATCACTAGCTTTATAGGGATTTCTTTTGAAAATTTGACAAGTGCTTCTTGGAGCTCCCTACTTGCTCCTTCTTCTTGTGTCTCCACTTCCTTGATGTGCTTTTATGCCTATGCTTGACCTTGATTGTCAATAGAGGGGCTTTGAGATGCAATGTCTTCTATTTTCATTTTTGCATCTTTTAGGCTTTCTTCTAGTTCGGATAGCTTTCTATTCCACTTACGATTGGCCTTTTCTCTGGTATCCTTCCATGTTCTTATTTTCCTCTTATTAGACTCTCCTGGTTCACTTGACTCTGATTGATGAGCTGGTTTTGCATGGTTTAATGTTTGTGCCCTCGTAATTGCATGTATAGGAGACACATTACTACCACTTGAACTTGAATCCACCACTAAGCCTACCACATTAATTGGTGTAACCTTGAGTGCACTAGATGGATTCCTAGAACAATCTCTCGAGAGATGTTCTTTGCCGCACTCATGACAAAAGCCTTGTATTATGTTGTTTTGTCCTTGTCTCGAAGTTGGTGAGTGGGGATATTCACGAATGAAATGGTCACCCTAACATCTAAAGCATGGTCCTTAGGGGCTTGTGGTCTTATCTCAATTGAGGCCTAGGATTTGGATTCATATACATGACATTGGAGTAATCTAGCTTCCAATTTTGTTCCATAAGTGGTGTCTCGTATTGATAGGAATAAGCCCCACTATGCTCTGGTGACTCTATTTAATAAGCTTGTGGACTATCTTCATGGGAGTAGTTTGAACTATGGGCATGAGAGTCATTTTCTAAGACCAACGGGGTTAGTGGCACCAATGCTCTATTAGGGTTTTCCTTTGCCACTACATACTTAACTGGAATCACATTGGTAGGGGTTGGTGGTTGGTTTCCTAGCATTGGTTGTGGCCTATATGGTGCCTGATATTGCTATTGTAGCCTATAATATGGCTCTTGGTATTGATTCTGATACCTACCCTATTGGTAAGGTTGCTAATAAGTTTGTCTAACATCTTGCCTATTGTAGGGACAATCTTGAGCTATGTGGTTTGTGTATTTTTCTCTTAATTGTGTAGTATGGATCATTCAAGTTTCCTTTGGGTTGAGTCATCATAGGGCAAACATTAGCCATGTGGTCTCCTCCATAGTTGTAACATCACTTCGATGATGTGACCCTTGGTGCTTGTCTATTTTGAACTCCTAGCTTCTTGGCAACCTGCTCAGTTATCTCATCTATCTAAGTGGAGGTTCTGGAAGTATGACTAGTAGGACTGTCTAAATCCTTATAAAGTTTGGATAATCCTAACTCCTCACCTAAATTGTCTTCTATGTCAATGCACATTCTCAAGCATTGATCTAGTGTGATTGGCTCCTTGAGATACACATATGATCTAAGTTTCCCGCTTAGAAGTCCATCTAAAAACAAGGAAACTTGGTTTGCTTGTGTAGGTAACTCAGGTGTAGGACACCTCTCCACATATTGTTTAAATCTCCATCCGGCTAGTCGAACTGTTTCTTGGGGTGTCTGCTTAAAGTTGTGGATCAAGGATGATGTCTTATGCCTTATGCCACTCTTGGAGAATTCTACAATGAATTCCTCTAGCAGTTGACCTATATCTCGATAGTTGTGACTATTCAAGGGTTGAAACCAAGCTAAGGTGTACCCTTCAGAGTCAAACCAAATGCCTTGAACTATGTGAACAAATCCTTGACCTCTTCAACTCTTAACACTTGTTTGAACTCTGCCACATGATCATAAGGATCTCCTAAACCATCAAAGTAGTTCTTCATTGCCTTGACCACTTGAGAGTGTCTAAGGGTTTTGGAATGCTTTCGAGGTCTAAGCAATGGAAAGTCATGTTCATCTTTTTGATGCCTATGTGCTCAATGTCTCTCTCTTTCCGTTCTTTCACCTTCAAATACTAATTTGTCTCTACCCATTGTGTATGCAAAGCTCACCTCCAGTGTCTCTCTAGCTCTTTCCCTCTGGATTTCATGAGCCTTGGATGATCATGCTCCTTAGAGACCATGGGAAACACTAGATCTTGGTGGAGGAAAAATTGATTCACCTTGCCAAGTGTATGCATGCCTGTCATGCTCTAATGCCAAGAACATTCTCTCTGATTTGTTATCCAGACAGAAAACTTTGCTTGGCATCTCAAGATCTTTGAACTCATAAATGCTGACCCTGCCCATTCTGCTAGGTTGATCTAGCTTGAATCTCCAAAAGGCTTCCTCCATTTCTCTATTCAAGAATAGTTCTATTCTTTTGTTGTCTTGAGGGATCCAATCTGGAGTGATCACTCTAATGGAGATAGATATACCTCGAGGAGTCTTGAGTTCTCATCCTAGGTCTCCTTGCTCTAGGTCTCCTTGCTCTAGGTCTCCTTGCTCTAGTTCTCCTATCTCATTCTCAGGGAGGATGTTTCCCAACTCATTTGTCCTGTCGGGTAAGTTGGTGACCACATACATGTTGATGGATGGACACTTCAAGTGATGAGTAGGTACCGCCAAATCCTGCTTAGTACTAGCCCTTTGTAGCTTCAGAGTTGATAAGTGGACCGAAAAAGCATATTTGGAATAAGGAGTGAAGCCTTTCCACCAATAACCAGTGTAGCTGAGTCCTCTCCGAACCATACGAGCACGTCGCCGTGCATATGGCTCTCTACCCCAACTTCGTTTTTCTGTTTCCAAAACAAACAACAAAATCCGATTGATTGC
Organism: Ceratopteris richardii; assembly: GCA_020310875.1. Lineage (NCBI taxonomy): Eukaryota > Viridiplantae > Streptophyta > Polypodiopsida > Polypodiales > Pteridaceae > Ceratopteris > Ceratopteris richardii. Next base: position 121,080,841 of record CM035406.1, read on the forward strand.
GAGTCGATATTCCAGGGACCCTCTTAGCTTCCCAATGACACCATAAAAGTGCCTATGTACTTTGGAAATGATGTATAAAAATATTTGATCAAAACAGACTACTTCTCAATAGAAGAATCCAAGAAAACTTTCTATTTTGGATCATACACCTGCTGCTTGTAATGCTCAGTACAACGAGTACAGCAGTTATTGGAAAAATTCCTTTTAGAGGTATCTAAGTAGCCTAGTAAGCTAATGATTCCAAGTGGAATCACTTGAAATGATTAACTATGCACAGAGATATCAATTTAGCAAACTAATCATTACCCCCGATTTTAAAGGACATCTGCAGGTATTGACCAGTGAGTGCTTCGATGCATATTTCTCTCAATTGGATGAACATAATTTCTTCAAATTTTGGCAGCACGTAGATGAGGTGGATCTGATTCCAACAAGCTATAAATCATTGAATTTGGTGTAGAATTGAGTGAGATATGAGCAACACAAGTTGACAGTAAAGAATGACTATAACAGAGATGTCATAGATGAACAATGTAAGTATAATGTATTAATGAACAATGTTGTACAATGTCATAGGCTTGATAATCATAGCCTTATGATGAAGAATGGTGTAGGCTAGAATGTAGGCCTTACATACATATAGAAATGACAATGGAGAGCTCGGGATATGACTACTCTAACCGCGACTTTTTCATGAGAGTTTATATAAGTGTTCCAATCAAATTTGAATTTGAACTCAAATTTTGGCTCTCTCTAAAAAGTGTACCATCATTCTAGGACATATTCTCTCAATGTGATTGTTGCTTTTCAACTAATCAAGTCCACGACTTTTGTAAGTAGTTACAAATATACTTAAAGTAAAAAAAACCTTTTACAATGGTAAAGAAGTAATCCTCCACTAGCGATGGTTTCCATGGAGCTTCATATGTGTATAAGCTTCAAGCCAAATGTGTAGGCTTGTGATTTGCACAAATAGCTCCCCCTCAAGCCGAACATTTTGGCTTGGTGTTCACTTCTAGTCTTCATGAACATCCTGCAGTCCAATCATTGATTTGAACCTGCAAAGCTTTATACCATCTAATGCTTTAGTCACCAAATCTGCACATTGCATGTTAGTTGATACATAGACTAGCTGAATATCCTTGCTTACTAACTTCTCTCTCACATAATGATAATGGACCTCTATATGCTTGGTCCTAGCATGATAAATAGGATTAGCTACAAGATGTAGTGAACTTGTATTATCTCCAAAGATCATTGGAGATGTAGTATGCAAGCCCAATTTTGTATACAACAATCTGATCCATATGGCCTCTTGAGTAGCATTGGCCAATCCTCTATAATCTGCCTCTGTAGAAGATAAAGCAACAGTAGGTTGCTTCTTTGAAGACCATGATATTGGCTTATCACTTGCAAATGAAAGGTACCTTGAGGTACTCCTCCTATCATCTTTGCATCCTGCCCAATCTGCATCTGAATAAATTTTAATGTCCAAGTCCAATGTATAAGGGAAATACAAACCATGATGTTGTGTACCCTTAAGGTACTTCAAGATCCTTTTGGCAGCCTCCATGTGAGGTGCCCTAGGCTTGTGCATAAATTGACTTAGCACACTTACTCCATAAGCAATGTCTATCCTTGTCAAGGTAGCATAATTCAAGCTTCCCACTATGCTTTGATAACCTGTAATATCATCAAGTACATCACCTTCATGAGCACTTAATTTTAGGTTTACCTCCATTGGAGTACTTGCAACTTTGGCATCCTGCAAATGAAACTTCTTCAACATATCCTGTATGTACTTTCTCTGAGTAATGTAAATGCCAGAGTTAGTATAGACTAACTCAAGTCCAAGGAAATACTTTAGTGATCCAAGGTCACTAATTTTAAACTCTTTCATCATCTGATTCTTGATCTGGTTGATGCCATTAGCATCATTACCTGTAAGTATGATATCATCAACATATACACATAGGTATATTACCTCTGAATTACTTCTTTTGATGAATAGAGAAGTATCTGCTTTACTCATGACAAAACCTTGGTCCTGAAGATATGTGGTCAACCTATGGTTCCAAGCCCTAGGTGCCTGCATCAATCCATAAAGTGCTTTATTCAATTTGCATACATATGTTACCTTGTTTGGATCCTCATAGCCAGGAGGTTATGACATGTAAACCCTCTAAAATCTAGCCATTTAGGAATGCATTTTTTACATCCAACTGATACATGTTCCAATTCTTTGATGCAGCTACACTTACCAATACCCTGATGGTTGGCATTTTGGCCATAGGTGAGAAGGTTTCCTCATAGTCGATGCCTTGGGTTTGTCCAAAACCCTTAGCCACAAGTCTAGCTTTGTACCTGCTTATTGACCCATTAGAATTTCTTTTTATCTTATATATCCATCTAGAACCAATTACCTGCATAGACTCCTTCTTTGGTACTAGTTCCTAAGTGTTACTCTCCTTGAGTGCTTCAATCTCCTCATCCATAGCTTCCTTCCATTCTGCCTTGGTCTTAGCTTCTTCATATGATGTTGGTTCTTCAATTGATAAATCCTTTGCAATATAAAGAGAATGCTTAGTAACAAGAGAAGTTGCATACCCATATCTGATTGGTTTCTTGCTCTCTCTTTGTGATCTTCAGATTGCTTGATTAGAGGATTCAGGTATATCCTCTAATTTCTTCATCTTGATTTTACCTTTGGACTTCCATGCCTTGAACTCTTCAAGGTTGATGATGTCTTCATCCTCTGAATTTGTGTCTTCATTCTAAGTAGGCTCCTCCTTGGTAAGACTTGGAAACTCCTCTTCCAATTCATAAGGTAGCTTTACCTTCCTCTATTCACTATCAAACCAAGAGTCATTTTCATCAAAGGCAACATCTCTACTGACCATGAATCCCTTGTTTGAAGGATTGTAGAACCTGTAACCTTTCTGATTTAGATCATATCCAATAAAGATACACTTCTATGCCTTAGGTTCTAGCTTACCTCTTATTGGAGAAGGGATATGCACATATGCTACACATCCAAATATCCTGCAATGATCAAGTGAAGGCCTTCTACCATGCCATGCTTCATATGGGGTCATTCCATCAAGAGATTTGGATGGCAACCTCTTTACCAAATAAGTGGCAGTAGATACACTCTCTGCCCACAAATAGTTAGGTAATTTTTTCTCATTTAACATTGGCCTAGTTGTTTCAACAATCAATCTATTTCTTCTTTCTGCTACCCCATTCTGCTCAGGAGTATACCTTGTGGTAATTTCTCTCTTAATTCCTCTGTCTTACAAGAATGCATCAAAATCATTTTAGAAGTACTCACCTCCACCATCTGACCTTAGCCTTTTTAGATTTCTCCCTATTTGATTCTCAACAAGTGCAAGATACTTTTTAAAACAACTGAATACTTCATCTTTGTGCTTCATAAAGTACAATACAATCCACCTACTGTAATCATCAATGAAAGATACATAATACCTTGATCCAGAGATTGAGGGATCCTTGCTTGGTCCCCATACATCTGTATGAACAATTTCTAGGTAGTCCTCATGCATGTAGCCTTTCCTTGAGAAGGGTAACCTGTGAGACTTTCTAAACTGACAAGCACCACACTTGTAAATTATGTGTTGCTTGGATACATTAGGTATCCCAAGCACACATTGATCTCTGCATATCTGTTTCAAGGTTCTTTCACCTACATGCCCTAATCTTTTGTGCCAAATTTCAAGCTCTGATAATGTTTGATCCTTATAACTATAGAGTGCTATGTTCCTTGTATCCTCAAGCTCAAAAGTGAAAAGTCTACCTGTCTTTTCTCCTTTGGCAATTCTCTTGAACATGCTTGGGATCCTCCACAAATGCTCCATACTGGTTGAATCTAACCTGCAAACCTTTTTCCACAATCTGTCCAACACTCATCAAATTATCGGTAATAGTTGGTACATATAGAACCCTACTCAACAGATTTTTGTTCCCATTAGAGGTCTTAACATTTCCAACTTTAATTACTGAGTGCTTGGTGTCATCACCCGTTTGTACCTGATGGTTACCCTTTGGTTCCTCAAGGTCGGAGAGAAGAGCTACATTGCCTACCACATGATTTGAGCATCGTGAGTCAATGTAGAAGAGATGGTCATCATTTATACCTAGTTTTGAATTCATGTTCATAATCAGAAGAGAATCTTCTTGCTCCTCTGTGTAGTTGTTGTAATCCTTTCTGGATTTGTATCCTCCTTGGTAGTTGCCATTGTAATTGTTGTTGTAATTGTTTTTGTAATTGTTTTTGTAATTGTTGTTGTATCCTTGGTGGTGGTTGAACCTGCCTCTTGATTGTGTGTATCCACCTCTTTGATAACCTCTACCTCTCTGATTCTTGAAGTTCCTGAAACACTCATCTGTAGTATGATTTGACAAACCATAAATATTGCATGGTGAGGAGTTATAAGTTCTCCCCCTACCTTTCTTACCTCCTCTGCCCCTTCCTCTTGATGATCTACCTCTCCCTTCATAGTTGGCTTGGGAGGTAGTTCCCTCATCTCCCATTTTCTTGTTCTTGCCTTTCTCTTTAGACTTATTCTTATCATTGTATAGGGCAAAAGAGCTATTACCTCTTGATGAGTCTCCATTCTTGTTGATCTTGGCTTCATGGGTGAATAGTTGCCCCATGAGTGTGGTAAGATCTTGAATCTGCATGTCCATGTATAGATCCATGGCAGTTGTGAAACTCTCCCATTTGTCATCAGCTTTAATGCCATTGATAACTTGCCTTACAATCTTCTCCTCTTCAATTTCTTCTCCTATACTTGCCAACGGATTTGCTACATCTTTAACTTTGGTCACATACTCTGAAATAGCTTGCTTAGGTTGCTTCCTTTGAGTCGTGAATTCAATCCACAACTGATTCTTCCTAGACATTGTGTTGGAAGAAAAATAAGTAGACAATGTTTCCCAAGTCTCTTGGGATGTCTTATAGTTCCTAATATGTGGTAGAAGAAAATCAAAAATTGAGTTGAGTAAGTACGACCTTGCTAGTGCATCCTTGGCACACCATGTGTTGAGTCTTTCATGCTCTTCCCTTGTAGGTTGTCCTTTGCTTCTGAATACGGGCATCTCATCATCTCCTGAGATGTATCCATAGAGGCTCCTTCCTTGTAAGTATGTCTTAATTCTTAGAGACCATGCTTGATAGTTGTTCCTGTCCAATTTATCAATGAAAGAAGGAAAACCATCTCACATTTTACCTTAAATTTGCTCTGATACCACTGTTGGGAAAGATGGATGGACAGTTCAAGTGATGAGTAGGTACTATCAAATCCTGCTTAGTACCAGCCCTTTGTAGCTTCAGAATTGATAAGTGGACCCTGTTAGCTTCCCAATGACACCATAAAAGTGCCAATGTACTTTGGAAATGGTGTATGAAAAGATTTGATCAAAACAGACTACTTCTCAATAGAAGAATCCAAGAAAACTTTCTATTTTGGATCATACACCTGTTGCTTGTAATGCTCAGTAGAACCAGTATAGTAGGAATTGGAAAAAATTCCTTTTAGAGATATCTACGTACTTGGTAAGCTAATGATTACAAGTGGAATCACTTGAAATGATTAACTATGCACAGAGAAATCAATTTTGCAAAATAATCATTACCCTCGATTTTTTAGGACCTCTGCAGGTATTGACTAGTGAGTGCTTCGACATAGATTTCTCTCAATTGGCTGAATAGAATTTCTTCAATTGGCTCAATTTGGTGGAGAAATGAGTGAGATATGAACAACACAAGTTGACAGTAAAGAAGGACTATAACAGAGATGTCATAGATGACCAATGTAAGTATAATGTATTAATGAACAATGTTGTACAATGTCATAGGCTTGATAATCATAGCCTTATGATGAAGAATGGTGTAGGCTAGAATGTAGGCCTTACACGCATACAGAAATGACAATGGAGAGCTCGGGATATGACTACTCTAACCGCAACTTTTTCATGACAGTTTATATAAGTGTTCCAATCAAATTTGAATATGAATTCAAATTTTGGCTCTCTCTAAAAAGTGTACCATCATTCTAGGAGATATTCTCTCAATGTGATTGTTGCTTTTCAACTAATCAAGTCCAGGACTTTTGTAAGTAGTTACAAAATATTCTTCAAGTCAGAAAAAAAAACTTTTACAATGGTAAAGAGGTAATCCTCCACTAGCAAGGGTTTCCATGGAGCTTTCTATGTGTATGAGCTTCAAGCCAAATGTGTAGGCTTGTGACTTGCACCAACAATACATGCTTCCTTCCTTATCAATGTATGAACCCCCTTCAAACTTGACCACTCGATGTTCAAGTCCAAAGGGTTGATCATGATTTTTGAGCTGGACAATTGATCGCCTCATATCATCCTCATAGATGCATGCACCTAATTGGTTGGTCTTGATATACTCTAATTGTGTCTTATAGGGACCTTCTGGTGTCTGCAAATAGCCAATGTTTGAGCTACTTGTGGGTCTCCCCATGTTCAAGGAGATCTCGGAATCATTTCTGTCCGAACTTAGCACATATGGATAACCACTAAGTTGTTGTGCCCAAGACCTAGTTGTATGGTTGACACTGGCCTCATATGATCTGATACTTTGTCTATCTTTTCCTAGGTGTCTAGACACCTGATCTCAGTTTCATAAGCTTTATCTTCAAGTCCAAAATTTCCCCTTTGTATTGCTCAAAATCCTTTGGGGTCCCCCTATTTTCCTAGTGCCACCTGAGGGTTAACTTCAAAATACTATATCTATAACTCTAGGTTCCCAACGAACCCAAAATCACAACAAGTAGATTTTGTATGAGAAATTTATGGCGGTTTAGGGTTCTGGGGGTTAAAACAGGGAAACAAGATCTCTCTGGGATTACTTCAGAATAGATGATGCACGATACTTGGGAGGTATCCGTGATACTTGAGAGGAGACAATACATGATACTTGGTCTCATGAAGATGATACTTGATGTCACCACGATACATGATACCATCTGATCCACGATACGATACTTGTCTTTGGATGATACAGAATATTTGATGAGTATTGGGGTGATGCATGATACCTACGATAGATGATACATGATACTCGTAGCTTCACGATAGGATATTGTTGAAGAAACACTCACGAATTTGACGTACAGGCAAAGAAAAAAAAAGGAAAAGAGAAGTAGAATCAGAGAAAATCAAAAGCCTTAGTCAAGGAACAAATCCACGACCGTTATGTACAGTACAGAATCTCCCAGGATCAGAGTCTGTTACCCCGAATCAAACTGTACAAAGAAAGAACGTGCAAAAGAATAATAGAAGGGAAGTGCGAACAAGAACGTGCATGAGAAGAGCGCGCAGTATAAATAAAAGCACAAATAGAAGAAGACATGGGGATGGAATGATATAGAGAATAGAGAGAGAAGAAATATAGCAGATGCGCAGAGACGCAGAGATACAGATAGAAGACGCCATAGATCGCGTATGTAGAAGAAGACGCCAGAGATCGCGTATGTATAGATGAATAACAGAAGCCTGAGATATCGGGCATTCATCAGAGAGAGATGGTAATAAAGAAACTACTCAGTATAGGAGAGTTTCTGTAGCTTGAGCAAGAAGAGGCCAAGCTCACTTGTACACATCCTCTCTAATAGAAAACACATGTTCATGTGGATGTTTGTGCGTATTGTTTGTATGCGAAAGAAACAGAGTATGTTTACGTGACAATAAAAGTTAGTTAACAGTTGACGTTTTTCTCAGTAAACGCATTTTCGGTCAGTCACAGTTCTTACTGTAAACGTGTTTTTCCGGTAGAAGAACGAAGTAGATCTCGCAGAGTAATGCGAAGTTTTGTATGAGAGATAGCTCATTCTGTAGCTAGACATCTCTACTTTTAGTTGATTAAGTTTTCCGGTGGAAAAGATATCTACACATAGTACAAAGTCTGACCGGAAAAAGGTCGTCTGAACTAGTGGAGTTTCTTCTTAAACTTCAGAAAGAGTTCAATAAGTTAAGGAAGCTTTTGCGTCACTTCCTTACTTCATGTATGTTCACTTGAAGTAATTATAATCAGAATTGAAGTTCATTCCGGTACAATTCCGGTACGATTACGGTGTCAGTCTAGTGACAGTCCGGTGAAATTTCGGCGAAATTTTTCCAGTGAATCTAGAAGCGCAGTCTTATATGTTGAGTGCTAGACTTTGCTAAGCTATTGATTGATTACAGAGGTGTTCTGAATCACTCTAGCTTAGCTCTTCTTGGGCGTGGCAGTTTCCGCAGGCTTAAAGGTTCAGCCTTCGTCGCGTCGACAAGGAGTGGTATCAGAGTAAAGAAGTATACCACACATCCGCAACAGTGGTATCAGAGCCAGGCATATCTAATCAGAGCCCAGAGTATTCACCATTGTTGGAAACAAGAGCCAGTTAACCACAACGAGTGGAACCAGAACGAGAAAGATTCTGAAGAGCAGAAAGATTCTCAAAAGCTCACCGGAAGTAACAGAAACAAGAAGATCATGGCAGACCACGTTACTATTGATAAGTTGGACAGAGATAATTATCCCGCATGGGTAATGCGCATGGAAGCCTTACTTATGAGTAAGGACTTAATGATGTACGTGACCGGAGAAGAAAAGAAGCCGACTTTCGAAGATGATAGTCAACCGAAAAAAGAAGAATTAGAAGCCTTGAAGCTGTGGCAGAAGAAAGATGCAACGGCAAGAGCCTACATCTATAATATCGTAACAGACCATCTACTACCGCACATTAGAGGTCTGGAGAAAGCAGAGGACATATGGAGTGCATTGGAAGATCATTTCCAAAATACTACGAAAGCCAGGAAGGCTAGTTTATGGTCCGAATTTACGACATTCAAAAAGAAGTCGAGTCAAAGCATAAGTGACTACGTCACTAAAATGAAGGATCTAGCAGATAGTCTTGGATCCATAAATGAAGAAGTCGAAGATCATAGATTGATAGCGTAGGTGCTCACAGGTTTGAGAGGAGATGAAAGGTGGAAACCTTTCGTACTATCAACTGAACTTTCTTTAAATCATTTTGTGCCAGATTCAAATCAGTTGCTTGGTTTGATGCTCACATATGAGCAAGACCTGAAAGGAGATGCAGATAAAGGACAAAGCTCTACAATGTACATGAAGAACAAAAAGAAAGACAAAGGTAAGTCAAAAGATGAAGAAGAGTCGAGCTCTCAAGCCTATTACGCAAGAGGTAAAGGCACTGGCAGAGGAAGAGCAAGAGGTTTTGGAAGAGGAAGAAGTAACCAGAATACCAACAAGAAGGCTTGCTGGATTTGTGGACTCAGTAATCATTTGGCTCATGATTGCTGGCACAATCAACAAGGATCAAATCAAAATCAAAACAGTAATAGCAGAGGCAGAAGCGAAAGATATCAAAGAGGAAGACAAAATCAAAGAGGAGGTTATGGTAGAGGTGGAGTGAGAAGTTGGGAACAAAATCAATCCTACAACACCACCTACAACAACTATGCAAACGACATGCAGAATGAAAGTCATACATCGTTGATGATGAACTCTATCAACACATCGTTTTTCTCAGTAAACGCATTTTCGGTCAGTCACAGTTCTTACTGTAAACGTGTTTTTCCGGTAGAAGAACGAAGTAGATCTCGCAGAGTAATGCGAAGTTTTGTAAGAGAGATAGCTCATTCTGTAGCTAGACATCTCTACTTTTAGTTGATTAAGTTTTCCAGTGGAAAAGATATCTACACATAGTACAAAGTCTGATCGGAAAAAGGTCGTCTGAACTAGTGGAGTTTCTTCTTAAACTTCAGAAAGAGTTCAGTAAGTTAAGGAAGCTTTTGCGTCACTTCCTTACTTCATGTATGTTCACTTGAAGTAATTATAATCAGAATTGAAGTTCATTCCGGTACAATTCCGGTACGATTACGGTGTCAGTCCAGTGACAGTCCGGTGAAATTTCGGCGAAATTTTTCCAGTGAATCTAGAAGCGCAGTCTTATATGTTGAGCGCTAGACTTTGCTAAGCTATTGATTGATTACAGAGGTGTTCTGAATCACTCTAGCTTAGCTCTTCTTGGGCGTGGCGGTTTCCGTAGGCTTAAAGGTTCAGCCTTCGTCGCGTCGACAAGAAGTGGTATCAGAGTAAAGAAGTATACCACACATCCGCAACAGATATCACCCTTCGGAATACACGATACTTGGGAAGTATCATGATACACAACCCGGGGATACACGATACCAGATTTTTCACGATATGATACTTGGCTTGAGGACGATACACAATACACAATACTTGCACTCAAACGATACTTGTTGTTGGACGATACACGATACTTGTGCTATTGTGATACATGATACCGACCTTCACAATACACGATACTTGGGAAGTATCATGATACACAATTAGGTGATACACGATATGTAATACTCAACCCAATGATACATGATACATGTGAGGTATTGCGATACATGAGGAGACGATACACAATACTTCACAAGTATCGTGATACATGGGAGTTCTGGTATTGCAATACCTAAACTCAACCGAACATGATACGTGGAGTTTTTGAAGTCCAAATTCAAAACTTTTTGTAGATATGTGTACCTTATGTTCTCCTTGTCACTCCTACGTGCTTGTAGATGCAAAGTCACTTTCCCAACCCGTGATACTCCACTCTACTTGATGCAGGTTGTGTCACATGCACGATTGGTCACTCAGATTTGTAGTGTTTTGAGAGCGCAAAGCTCAGTATTTCATCCATCCTTCAGCTCTAAACTCTCTTTGAACTCCTCATACAGCCAAGAATGAAGAAGAAGAGGCAAAAACAAGGAATCTACACTCAGAAAAGTGAAAGAATATGAGAAGATGAAGGTGGGAGAGGTTTGTTATGATGATGGATGTGTACTTGAGCCACAATGACTCAAGGACTTGTACCAATGAGACTATACCTCAATTGCCATACAAGTGCATATAGTGGAGTTCTTTTCACACATTTAATTATCAATCCTAAGGAGTGACTTACCAAGTGTATGAAGACATGTGCACACGTGATAGAAAATGAAGTGGTTTAACTATCCACACAAGAGGAAAGACTAATACTACCCACACCTACTGAAATACTGGAAGTGTTGCCGCAAGCCTCTTTTCAGCAGTTTTGGTTTTTTGAGGTTTTCTCCCAGCCCAGAACTCCGAACATAGGCAATAGGGTACTCGTTTCGAAGCTCTCGACGAGACGAATCCAACGGTGGTGGTTTCACTCAATTCCGACCACCCTGCTTCAAGTTATGGCAGAAACAGTGAATTACGGGAGTCACAAACACCCGCGTTTTTGCTTCTCCTAGCTTACGCACGCACTACAGCAGCTCAAATAAAGGGGGAAGGGGTAGACAACAGTCCTACACTTGCATTTCAAGCATCACACACACATACATGAGCAAAACGAAGATCCAGAAGTTTTTTACAATGAGTCACTTTTGACTTATATACTAGTGCCCTAAGTTTGGTCCTTTCACACAAGAGACCGGCACTTTATTCTCTAAAAGACTAATTTCCTACTATTGTACATGGGTAAATCACTAATCTTCTGGGAGATGCATCTAGAGGACTCCTCTAGTGCATTTACAACGGAAATTATATACAAAAGTGGTTATGATACAAAAGTTGTGTGTCCAAATCGGAAAAATTTTGGGGCCCGTCTTTTTTCTCTGCTTTCTGTGCTCTTTAGCTCTGCAACACTCTCCCCCTCTTCGTCTCTGTCGTCCCTTGACAGACTTTGCTTCGCGAACGCGTCCCGTGGGTAGTGTTGTCTGATTCTTGATCTTGCATTACGTTTTAGAGGCGCTTCAGCTTTTCCACTGCACGCTCCCCTTGGTCAGTATTGTCTGCAGTTAAACAGACATGCAGATTTGATGGCCTTCTTGATTCAAGCTCTACAACTCGAGAGCCTGATGTAGTTGTCTTGCCTGTTGACTCGGGTTACCACGCACGCCACCAGTGACTAGGAATGTGTTGTTCTTAGTCACCCTCTTCAACTTTTCAGCCTCTACCCCTTTCTAACTTTTGGTCCTACTCTGATGTTTGAAAAGTCCACTACTCGGGACCCTGGGGTTTAGCTTTGTAGCCTGGTGCGTGCCCCTGCGGGGCTCTGTGCAGAGATGGGTGTTGCGCCCCTGCGGGGCTTCCTGCAGAGATATATTCTTTTTCTCTTCTTAATAAATTGTTTTGGACTTTGATTTTCTTCTTCTTTTCTTCTTGCTTGATTGTCCCTCTACACGTCCCTCCTCCTGAACTCTGTCGTCCTCGACAGGCTTTCTGAGGCGACGCGTGTATGTTTGAATTGCGGTTTGCTCTCGTTGGTTCAGCAGATTTGCATGACATAGCATGAATTCTTTCCATTGTTTTGACTTCACTCCGTCTTCTGGCGCCTGTCGGTGATCAGCAAAGAAGCTTGTTTCATAGGCCACCATCCTTGCATTTAAATTGGAAGTCATTTTTACAAAAATTTCTGAATCTATTTCAAAGAAGCCGGTAAAGAATGCTTCTTCGAAGGTCTGCATATATGTTGATGGCAAAAACATAAGGCGGGAATAGTATGCCATAATGGTGAGTCGGCTCGGAATGGTTGATAAATCAAAAATGAGAGCTTCCGACCCTTGCGTAATGCCAATGAAATTTAAAAATGTATACTTCGCATGCTGGAAGACCTTCAACACTGTAATGAGCATGCTAAATATTTTATTTGTCATCTTGACTGCTAAATCCGGCACTGTAGCATATTTGGCAATCCAGAATTCCATTGCCTTTACCATATATTCTTCGGTAGGTAGATAATTATGTGGCGGACTAGGTAGTAACGGGTAATTTAGCCACTGATTATTGATAGTTCCTTGACGCTGTGCTTCCCAAAATTGCGTCCAAGAGCGTCTGCGGGGTACAGGACAAAATGATGGGTTTACCTGAAGCGCATATGGTGATGCTTCCCACTGTACCCGCAAAGTCGGATTCTTCTCCAAAATTTTTCTTCGCCATATGGGATCCGCCTTCTCAAATTCCTCTTGAGTATACTTGAAAGTGTCATGCTGGAATTGAAGGTTGTGGTCCGGATCTTTATTCGTTGTCGTCTTTATATACATCCGCGTCTGTTCTTTAAGTAGACCATATGGTACATTGAAGGGCTTCAAAATTTGATCTAGCTGTTTATTGTCTATGCGAGCTTCTTTCATTATTTGTATTATTTGATCTTCAAAATCAGCAGTGAGCTGGGACACCAGTAGTGCCCTTTCTGGTCTGCTCAGTTCTGCAATGTCTCGTGTGTTAGGTTGTAATGGAACCTCCTTTTCCGCCCTTATTGGTGAATGATACAAGGGGGGAGAGAGAGGACGTACCTCTTCCTCCACAGTAGCCGTGGTTTCCGGAGGAACTACTGGTGTCCCCTGTTTTTCTGTTAGCTCAATCTGTTCCTGCAGCCGTTTGATGATATCATCCTTATTCTTGAGCTCCTCTTCAGCCTTTGTAAGTTTTTCTTGATGTTTGATTAATTCCTGTGCCACTATATGCATGTGATCTGTGTCTTCTTTGCACTGTCGGAAATAATCTTTCTCGGCTTTTTTCCATTTCTTTCGTAGAGCTGCAGTATCATTCATATATTTCTGTTCCCATTCTGCAAGTGTCTCTTGCTCCTGTTTGAGCTGATCTGCCATCTTTGTCAACTTTTCTTCCATGTCTTTTATATCCTCATTTGATTTGTCATTCTCTGTCGGTGGTTGATCACTGAGGAGAGCTGTCATTAGCTCCTTGTTCCTGTCCCTTAGGTGGTCTGCTTCTTCCATGCTCACCTTGAGCTGTGACTCGAGTACTTTGCTACGAGTCTGGATTCTTGTTTTCTCTTTTTCAGTCACCTCTAGTTTCTTTGTGAGCTCCAAAACTTGCTCTTTTAGTTGGGCATTCTCCTTTTCTAATGTTTTGCATTGTGTTTTGGTTGTTTTTATCTCTTCCTGTTTCTTCAACACTTGAGCTTCTACTTTAGATAATTTCTTTGCCAGATTCATACCTTCCTTCTGAAGCTCCTGTTTGTCGAGCATGGCCTGGTCGTAATCTTCATCAGCATCAAGCATCAACTGTTGAGTGTCTAGTGCAGTGCGAATCATATCCTGCACTACAGGCTTGAGCTGAGCTATGTCCACGTTGAGCCATGTCTTTGGTATGTCTGGTGTCTCTCCTGTATGTACATCTTGTCCCTGTGCTACGTGGATCAGTTCTTTGTGTGGTTGTCGGACCTGTAGTTGTATATTAAATTCTGCTTCATTTTCGACCACTTTACGAACTTTCGTGGCACTCCCTTGAAATGTTACATCCAGAGGGGACGGTTCTGCCACAACCCTTAGTGGGGTGAAGGGTTCTTCGTCTTCTTTTTCTTCTTCCTGAGGCTTATCCTCTGATATCATTGCATGCACCTCATTATCAGTTTTGTCCTCCTTTGTGTGGGTGATGGAGGCATCCTTCGGTTGCATAGTGTTTTGCCCTTCTTCTTCTGCCTTCTCTTCGGTTGTATTTTGGTCCACCAGTGGTGATTGACCTTTTTCTTTGTTGTCAGCTTGGGCTTCGTCATAGTTTACTTCATTTAATTCGGCCCACTCGCCATCATCCTTCGATTCACTTGGAATATCTACATCCAATAACGATGTAGTTTGCTTTTCTTGGTCGTCGGATCCTGAACTTGAATTGTCTAGCCCAATCTCTCGATATCTGTGTACCTTAGTGAGTTTGCGCTTTGGTTTTTGAGCTTTTGCTGACTGCTGATAGTGATGACCCTGCACTGGTAGATTGATTTGTCCTTCTGTATACTTATGAGTCTCCTCCAATGCTTGGGTTAATTCTTCTTCCGTAATCTTTCTGGGTCCTTGAGTGGTGGTTGTAGGCAGCACATGTACTCTCTTTGTTTGTGGTGCTTCTTCCTCTTTTTGTAGAACTTCTCTAGGCCGCTTTGTACCTCTCATGGTGCCTCTCATCCGGGGTTGCGAACTTGTTTCTGTTTCTTCTGCTTGCTTGCTCCCTTTCTTTTGTTTAGGTACAGTAGCATTTTTGACATATTGAGCCAACTCCATTGAAGATGGCATCTCCTTCAAATACTCGCGCATGCCCAATGCATGGTAAATCATGATCGTGAGGGCAGTGGTTCCATTGAGGAATTTCTTATTTTCCCATTTCTTCTTTGCCTCGAACAATCTTTCTTGCACATATGGGGTAAGATTTACCTGATTTCCAATTTGTTTTATGGCATGAGACAATAATTGTACAATGATTTTTTGAGGGGCCGTGTATCTGTTCATACTCGGGAAGCAGAAGTGTTGATGAATCAACCTGACTTCTTCTTCGATATCCACTCTATTAATGTCGACAAAAGTTCTAGTATTTGCTCCACGAATTTCTTCTTTGACCGTGTTGACACCATCTTTTTCCCATTCAAATGCTTCTTTGATCAAGTCGTGGGAGAAATGAATGACTCCCATTCTCCATTCTTATCCATCACCTTGGCTTCTGGCACCAATGGATCATGTAGTGCTGGTCTCAAAGTGTTCATGACTTGGGTACAGCGTTGGAAATCCGGCTTGTAGATAGGTAGCTCAAAATACTTATGAACTCCTGCTTTCTTCATGGTATCGATGGTAGATGGCATTCCATGTAAAATTTTGAAGTCCTGGGACATAATCGAAAAGTGGTGATCCGTGTCCATGATCTTTATGTTGGCCAAGAAAAGATAGTCTTCCACTGGCTGCTCATCTCTGAACCAATGGCCTTTTGCTTTCGTAAGACACTGGGGAGGGAATTCTTGGACCTCCTCTTGGATTGTAGCTTCAGAGTCTTCAGAAGCCATCTGCACTTACAAGGAAAAGTGCATTAGCTTGAAAAGCTTTCATGAGACCATACATTGTGTTGTTTTGCTTATGGTAGCACGTCACTCCGTTCCCCATTATTGCAAAAGTGGGATTTCTTACCGCCTCTTTTTATATATTTTTTCTGAAATAAGACAATCGTTAGTATAGCCGAAGCGTAGTTTATGTACATAGTATGTCCATTCCTATCAGTTTAAAGCTAAGATCTAGTCTCACTTGGAGATCGTGCACCACTAGTTTGATAATGTACATCCTGTGCCGAATGCATGGCCTTGTAATGTGGCCCTATCATGCTTACTTGAGGTGCATCAGACACAACATAAGTGCAATTGTTTATCTCCTCGATCATTTGCTCCTTGTGGTAGCTTTGGTTTCCAGACCCATTTTGAGAACACTGAGAGAGGTCGCTGGGTTTTCTCGACTCGTGCAGCCGCTCGTGTTCCATTTGCCTTATCCATTGTCCGAGTGAATTTGGCATTGCTTTGCGATCTTCTCTGATGATTCTTATGTGTTGTTGACTCTTGCCTTGTCTGCTGTGATATTTCCTCTTTTGTCCTTACATTCTGTTTAGCTGCTTGCATGGCCTTTTTGGGAATCCATATCTGATGTCGAGATCTTTGAGCTTCAATCAAGGGCTTGGCAATCCATACTTGTACCGGTTCTTTTCGTTTGTAGTTCTTTGTAGCGGGTTTTGTGATGCCTATTTCCTTCTTCACAGCGCTTATGGGCTTTTCTTGACTTTGTATTTGGTCCTTGCGTGCCCACATATATTCGGGTGGTTGTCGGTTCGAGTATCTGCTTGTTAGTTTCCAATAGTGCGGTCTTTGGATACTTTGAGCCTGTTTAGGAGAGGGCGTCTCCTCGTTGGTTGGTTGATCCGCAATTGCATTGGATAGCTTCGATGCTATAGGGGATGTCGCAATGATGAAAGTTTCAGCTTCTATGCCTTTGCTTTCTGGGTGTTGAGCACAGTAGCTACTATCTTCCGTCGCTTCTTGAACTTCTTCTGATCTTGGTATTGACATGGCTTGGTTACACGGTTTCTCTTCAAGCAAGCTGAAAACCTCCTTATGCCCTATCGTGGCTGAAATATATCCTTGAGCCAGATGGATACATGCTTCTGTTTCAATGATCCAGTCTTGTCCTAGAATGAAGTCTTCTATTAAATCGTCATCCTCACATACTAGGACTCTTTGTTCCATGGAGGAATTTCCTATGTGGAGGGATACATTCGTCGTACCAATGCAGTCTAGGGTGTGACCTCCAATTCCTATTAGTTTGGCTTTTGTGGGATTCAATTCCAATTGCAATTCGTTCGCTATCCTCCTTCGCATGCAGCTAAGGCCTGCTCCTGAGTCTATCAATGCGTCTATCAATGTGTACTCTATCTTGCCAATCCCTAGGTTTAGGTAAGGTTGTGTTTTACACGTACTCGTGGATTCTTGATTTTTAACCTGATAGTTTGCCATAGGGACGGGCTCTTCTCCTTGGAGATAGCGTTCATCTCTTTGCCTGATCCACTCCTTGCGTTTTCTAATGCGTTCTAGTGCTTCTTGTCGGGCTTCCTCTCGAATTCGTTCTTCTTCCTTTTTCCTATTTTGAGCTCCCAACAGCCGCGCTAGCATTTGATCCGTCAATGGTTCCATGAATCGTTTTACTCGGCATCCACTGATGTAATTGGGAAGAATGTCTCCGTCTAGAGTGGCGAGATTGACTGCACCACTAGTGGAGATTCGATTTATGATCAGGGGTCCATATCCGCGTTTTTGTAGCTTCTTTGCATGCTGTTTTAGGGTGTATACTAGGACTAAGTCGCCTTCTTTTAGTCTCTTATCTTTAATATGTGAGTCATAATATGCCTTTTGTCTCCGCTTAGCGGCATAGATGCCTGCTACCGCTTGCAATCTAGTCTCGTGCAGTTTTTCAATTTGATCTAATTGCTGAGACAATTCATGACCGTTCCACTCATATTGCTGGGCTACTTTTAATGTAGGTACTAAGAAGTCAATTGGCAAAATTGCATTCTGCCCATACACTAGGTTGAAAGGTGTAGTTCCAATGGCCGTTTTATATGCCACCCGGAAGGCCCAAATTGCGTGATGCAATTGTTTGTCCCAATCTGACCTTCCATTATTGACTATCTTTGTCAATACAGTACAAAGTACCTTGTTGGAACTTTCAGCTTGTCCGTTAGCTTGAGGATGGTATGGGGCTGATTTTTTATGAATCACTAAGAATTCATTCATTAGCGATTCAATGACTTCGTTTATGAAGTGGGTTCCTCGATCACTCACTATCTCAATCGATAGTCCAAATCGTGTGAAAATGTGCTCAAAAAGAAATTTTGCTGTAGTCTGAGCATCATTTTTTCGAGTGGCTTTTGCTTCTACCCATTTTGTTAAGTAGTCGGTGGCTACTATGATGTACTCCGCATGTGATCCTTTCGCAGGTGGATTGATAGGCCCTATGAAATCAATACCCCACTTGGTAAATGCTCTCGCACAAACCATGGGTCTTAAAGGCATGTCATCTCTTCTAATGGGATATTTTGCTCTCTGGCATGTCTCGCAGCTTCTCACATATGTCTCCGCATCCATGTGTAGAGTTGGCCACCACAAGCCTGCAAAGAGAATCATCTTGACCGTTCTATCTGCTGAAAAATGTCCTCCCGCAGCTCCTGCGTGTGCCATTTCTAATATGGGAAGATATTCTCCTTCATGCACACACAATCTGAGTTGATTGTCTCTTCCTCTTCTAAACAATTGCCTTCCCATTATCACATAATCCTTGCTCATTTCTTCTAAGGATCGCTTTCTTGCTAGACTAGCTCCTATTTCGTGCTCTTTCGTTCTGAGGAATTGTACTAGTGTTTTACTCCAATTAGGCGCTATGGTAGAAAAAGGTAAAGACACGTGATCCTCTGGGCTAGTTTCTTTGCATTCCACACAATTACTTACATGATCGTGAACGTCTTTGGACATATCAAGCCAATATACGCCTAATCTTTTTAATTCTCGTATTGTTCCGTGCATCCCTTGATGGGTTTTCCACTTGTTCACATGTGCTTGGTTGATCAGTTGTTTTTGTTCATTCTCCTCTACACATCTGAGTAACACTCCATTTGGTTCCTTGTAATACACACTTCCTGCAACGATGTGTAAGTTCCTTGATTGAAGAATTTCTTTTTTGCTATTTCTGTTGATTGGGTGTTGAGGGCCATGTGTAAGTATAGGGGTCAATTTTTCTGCCCACTTCGGACATACTTCTAGATTAAACAGATAAGCATCTGGTAAATCATCATGCACTCCGCTAGGTGGCTCTCCGTGTTTTAACCTAGAAAGGTGGTCTGCTCTCACATGTGTGTTTCCTTTTTTGACTATTACCTCAAAGTCGAACTCCATTAATAACGAGAACCATCGTACCAACCTTCCCGTGTTACAAGGTTTATTGACTAAATACAACAAAGCTTGATGGTCTATGAAGAATTTGAATTTGTTGGCTAAGAGGTAATGTCTAAACTTCTTTACTGCATAAACCATTCCTAAGCCCTCTCTTTCTGTAGTCGTGTAATTTCTTTCCGCTTGGTTCAATTGTCTACTCGCATAAGCGATTGGATGGTCAAGCTTTCCTTCGTCAGCCGGTTGAGCTAGGATACATCCAATGGCATAGTTCGAAGCATCAACATGAATATGAAAAGGCTTGCTCCAGTTGGGTGATTTTAGAATTGGGGCTGTACTCAGCCGCTTTTTAAGCTCGTTGAAGGCCTTCTCACACTCGTTTGTCCAAGTGAATTGAGTCAATAGACCATATAAAGGCTTAGCTATTATGGCATACATGTGAATAAACCTACGGTAATATCCGTAGTGTCCCATAAAGGCTTGTACTTCCTTTGTATTCTTGGGTCTTGGTAAGTCCAATATGACTTTAATCTTATCCTCGTCCGTAGATATCCCATTTCTTGAGACTATGTGTCCTAGGATTTTTCCTTGTCTTACCATGAAGACACATTTTTCTGGGTTTAAGCAGACTCTAGACTGCCTACATTTGTTGAATATCTTCCTTAATTCAGGTATGTGATCGGGTCTTTGGTTGGAGTACGTGCAAAGGTCATCTACATACACTTCCATGCTTTTTTTCAAAAATTCCTTGAAAACGTGACACATTAATCATTGGAAGGTAGCCGGTGCATTAGTGAGTCCAAAGGGCATCACTCTGAATGCATACACACCCCATTCAGTGGCAAATGCTGTCTTGTGTTGATCCTCAGTCGCAATAGCCACTTGATTGTATCCGGAGAAACCATCAAGGAAGCTATAGACCTCTTTACCTGCTACCCTCTCCAATAGATGATCCGTAATCGGTAATGGGTAGCTATCACGTATAGTGGCTGCATTCACCTTCTTCAGATTTATGCACACTCTCAATTTTCCATTTTTCTTAGGCACTACTACTAATGGCGATACCCATTCTGTATGTTCTATCTCGTATATGAATCCTGCCACTAGTAGTTTGTCTATTTCCTCCTTAATCTTCGCTGCATAGACTTCATTGTATGTATAAGGACGTTGTTTGGAGGGTTTCGCCTCTGCTGTCATGGGTATCCGATGGGAACAAATAGAGGGTTCTACCCCTTTGAGATCCTTATAGGTCCATACGAACACATCTCGGTACTCCCGGATAAGGTGTATGAGTTCTTCTTCTTCCTCTTCAGACACGTCTTTACCAATGTAGGTGCACCTTTCTTCTCCTTCCTCCACTGTCACAATGATTTTTTTTGTTTGTTCCTTGTTGTCGTACGCCTCTCCGTCTCGTGCTTCTCGTTTAGGCATTTGAATAGCTACTTTCCTTTCCTCTACTTCGTATTTTTTAAAGTTTTCACGAACTTCAAAAAGATCTGGGTCCGGCTCTACCTGACTCATGTTTTCCTCCTGCCTGTGTATTGTCCTAGCAGTTTCAATTGCTAAGATCTTTGTTGGTTCCTGTTCTTTCTGATTCCGAACAGTATTTAAGTAGTCTTCTTCAGAGTCAAATTTCGGTTCCATCTCAATGCTTTCATATTCCTCTTTCCATTCTTTTTCTAGGATTTCCCCTTGCTCTACTTCTTGAAGGACTACCATATAAAGGTTTACATCATAACCTTCCTCATCTATGCATTCGTTCATTGTCAAAACTTCCTCGTTTACGCATACGTCTAGAGTGGCCAAGATCTCCATCCATCCATGTGGTTCAAACATCTCATCAGGAAAAATTTGCGGCATATAAGTGGAATCCTCTACTGAGCGATAGTTATGATGTCCTATCGGCCAAGGTTCCCTTTTGCTCTCTTCTCTCTTGGCTTCCTTACACATCCATAACTGGGCATCCTCATGCATCCAAGATTGATCACTCGACCCGGCACTATGAATGGATAGGTCATCTTCTTCTTTGTGTATTGGATTCCATTGTAATGGAGGGACATCTCGATACGCAAACGTGTGCAAGTTTATCTTGGTGGTATTTCCTTGATGTTGTAGATATAAAGAATCTTTGCCCCAATCCTGAACAACTCGCATTTGTCTCATAAAGGGTCGTCCTAATATCATTTCGTAGTTGTTTGCTTTCTCGAATTTACAGATGGCTAATGTGTGTTCGAATTCTACTCCACAAGTGGTCAGTTTGATCCTTTCCAATATTCCTAAGGGTTTCTCTACATGACCATCTGCTAATTGGAGCTTCATGCGCGTGGGTCGTAAGGCAGGTTTTCCCCACTTTTCCCATATTTCCTTGGTGGCAATCCCTACTCCCGCTCCCGTGTCTAGGATGGCCTTGGTCATGTACCCATTGTAGGTGACAGGTAAGCACGTATTGCCTTCATCTCCTTCACTAAATTCTCCTACTTTATCAACTGGAACTTGTATTGTGGAGTGGTTTTCCGTTCCCTTTCCTTTCATTTCCCCTTTTTCTGCTGGTGGTTCTAATTGGTCTGCTAACTGTCTCCATAGATGTGGTTTAAGTTGAAGCAACTCTTCCACTGTCAATTTGCATTGCACCTTTGTTTTCTTAAGTTCTGTTAAATTGTGTGAACTCTCTTCTGAGTTTCCTTTTTCTTTCCCATGCACGGTGGGTGCTCGTATTATTATAGACTCTCTTTCATATTCTCCCATGTAATTAGGCAATGTTGAAATACTCATGGTTTCCTCTCTTCCTTTATCAAGTCTTGACACTTCCTCAAATGCTTCCTCCAGGTTATGATCAGGGTGACTATCTTCCCCATCTATTACATCAAAAGGAGGTGGACTGATTCCATTCTTTTTCCATTGCTCCTCTCTAATTCTATTCCACAAGTCTTTGGACCAATCTTCCTCTAGGTCGGGTATCATGGATACCTGTTCCCCTTGAAATTTTATTCGTTCATTTTGATCATCATCCCGTCTAGGTTCCTTATCCTTAGGTTGGATGTACTCTTGGTATAGTTCCTGTGCGATCCTTGTTTCAGGCAAAATTGGGATGGTCTTTTCTAGAGTCGCCTGTGCTACTTCGATGAGCTTTTGGCATATTGCCAATCTTTCTTTCTCTAATTCCCCTTGAGGATAGAGTTTTTCATGTTGCTCTAGGTTTGGACCCATTTTGATCCTAGCTTGGTATGCTTTTAACCACATGTCCAGATCCTCTGGTTTTGGGTCGGCTAGAATTGATCCTGGCTTCTTTTTCTCTGAGCTAATTGGTGGTGTTTCAGGGATCTCCTTATGCGTTTTTTGTTCATTATGCTTTCTAGAGCCCTTTGCTTGTTTTTTTCCATCTTGGCTCTTATTTCTTGCCCATTTTTCTTTGAGCTTTTCTCGTCTTTCTTTCCATTTTTGTACTTTTGTGTTTTGGGAATTCTCACATGGGTTCTCCGAATCCTCGACTACCTGAATGTTAGGTTCTACTGTTTTATTGTTCTCTGGTTTTTCTTCCGGTTGTTTTCCCTTTTGTTGTTTTGCTTGAGCTCTAGTTATAGCTTTCAGTGGTACAGTGTACTCCTTCTCACTCCCAGATCCTTCTAAGACCTCAATTACATTAATTGGTGCAGGACCTTGAGTTTTTGTAGGGTTCTTAGGGCAATCTCTAAAAAGATGTTCTTTCCCACAATCACTACAATATCCTTCCCAAATCCTGGGTGGTGGAGGGTTGTAAGGTCGAGGACACTCCCGAATGAAGTGATCCCCTCCGCATCTATAACACGGTCCTCTCTGCACTGGTGGTCTAATGGGAGGTCTCAATGGTTGTTGTGCTTTGGGCACTGTATACATGAAAGTTGCAGTTTCCGCTCCATAAGTCTGATCAAATCCTTCATATCCATAATAGGCCGCGTCATATGTTGGTTCATATTCCATCATGTTGGCTTCATATGGATAGTATTCTCCGGGTGGAGGTTCATACCCTTGGTTGGTTGATTCTACATTGGTCACTATTGAAGCTGGTATTATGGCTCTTTCCAAGTTTTCTTCCGGCTGAGTATACTTCACAGGTACAACTTGTTGAGGTTGTGACAATTGTGGTCCCAATACTGGTTGTGGTGGTGGATACGATGCTTGCTCATATTGTCTTGGTACTCCTACCGGATAGGGGTTGTATCTAGGCATCTCCCTACCAAGCTCTCTAGGTGGATATCCATAAGGTCGGTATTGGGGTGAATTGACAGGTCGTGTTTGCCTATTAAAGGGACAGTTCTCAGTTGTGTGATTGGTATATTTTTGCTCAATGTGACAGTATGAAGAAGCCCCTGGTAGTTGTTGTCTGTTGTATGGATACGTAGGTTGTACACCGGCTCCTCCTCTGGCACACAAGTGTGTGGGATGTTCCCCTCCACATAAGTTACACCTCCTCAACATAGGCACTCTTTGAGCTGGTTGTTGGTAAGCTCTCTGTCCTTGAACTCCTAGTTTCTTTGCTAATAGTTCCGCTAGTTCTTCCACATTACTAGAATTGGACGTAACAGTGCTTCTTGAGTCTTCTGATTTAGTGAGGTCGGTAGTACCTTTAAGGTCCTCAGCAAGATTATCTTCCAGATCGATGCACTCTTGAAGACACTCACTCAAGGTTTGTAGCCTTTTCACATACACTAGGGTTCTTAGGGTCCCGTTAGAGAGTCCATCTAAGAATAATGAAATCATCTTTTGTTGAGTCGGTCTCTCAGCCACTGGGCATCTATCCACATATTGATTGAATCTTCGGGCAGCAGTCTTCACAGTTTCGCTAGGGTTTTGCTTAAAGCTATGGATTAAAGATGCAGAATTGTGTTTAATCCCTCTCTTTGTAAATTCTCCAATGAATTCTTGAAAGAATTGTTCCATGTTTCCAAATTGATTGGGATCTAAAGGTTGGAACCAAGTTAGAGCTGTTCCTGTGAGGGTGAGTCCAAAAGACTCATACTGCACAAAGAAGTCCTCTACTTGCTCCGCTCTTAGAACTTGTTTAAATTCGGCAATATGATCATATGGCTCCCCTAATCCATCATAGTGGTTTCTCATGCACTTAGCTACTTGGATTGGTCTCAATCTTCTCATTGGTTCAGGCGGTCTGGGTATTACAGGGAAAACTGGGGCAACTGGTCGTAATGGAGGTATTCCTGGCTGTCCTCCCACAGGTGGTCGTGGTCTGACCGGTGGTCTGAAATGGTTCCCCATCCCTGTGTGGGTCTGATTGTGTGTGTGCACTCCTGGAGTTGCAAACTGTACATGAGTACGGTTGGGCACACTTCTTTGACTGGTCTGTCCTGATGTGGTATGTTCCGTCTCTTGTTGATTTCCAAAAGGATTTTGCGAGGTAGTTGCCTGCTCCCTCTGAGGAAATACAGGCGCACCCATATATCTCAGCCGAGCCTTGTCTAGGACACCTACGGGCCAATATCTTCTTTGATTCTTATCCAAGTAAGTGAGTCTAGTTTCGTCATCTGGGTCTTTCAACTCATAGAATGTCATGGGGCTCTCCCCTATTCCTTGAACAGGTACGTCAGTTTGAAGCAATAAGTCTGCTCCATGAATCATGTAGACTTCCAACAGGTAGTCGTCTTGAGGTATCAAGTCTCCTCTCAAGACCCGTGATACTTGTGACCTGCCTCTAGGGGTGGTCACTAACTCTTCAGAGTTGTCGGGATCCATAAACTCTCCTCTTTCATTGATCCTCTCAGGAAATTCAGTTGCTATGTAGATGTGACCCATTTTGTCAATGTATGCGCCTCCCTCGTATTTGACAGCTGGTCGTGGTATGATGGTGACATTTTGGGCAGTTGCCATCCTGGCGACGGACCTGTTTAAGCCATCCAGGTAGATTGGAATCTCCTGGGCATTAGTGGACACATATTGTAAGGAGGTATGGTAGTCTCCTTCAACAGTAGTCATGAAGTTTCCTGTTGGTGTAGGTCCTTGCATGTCTTCTGAAGCCATAAGTAACTCCTCTTCCGAGTCACTGGAAGTTTCTAAGTAGACTGAGTGATGACTAGCCTGGGCTGTACTTCCTACTGAGGATATGACACTCCTTCTACTACCTAGAACTCTTCCTGACCTCAAGTTCATTCACTCTCTGAAGCCTCTCTTTATGTTTCTTAGATCCCCTTGGGACAGCTCTACCAATGATTCAGTTTGTTTGCCAAAAGAAGGGTTTACTTCTGGGCGATACCACACTCGGCGATACTTCACTGACCGCGATACGATACCAGAGCTCCTAACGATACGATACCAGACACCCAGACGATACGATATCAATCTGGTGTCGCGATACTGTCCAGATTAACAGACGATACGATACCAGATATAGTGTCGCGATACTCCACTGGGGAACACCACGATACGATACCACCGCAGCTAGTGCGATCGCGATACCAATCTTGGCGATACGATACCACTATGGTGTCGCGATACCAAGATAAGCAACTGACGATACGACACTTTGGAGGGCACGATCGCGATACTGAAGTAGTGTCGCGATACCAAAGTGGTGTCGTGATACCACTGTATCAGGCGATACGATACCACTCGGTAAAGTGAGGTCGCGATACTAGAAACTTAGGCGATACGACACCACAATGGTGTCGCGATACCAAAGTAGTAGTACCGGACGATACGATACCAGAGATCGGATGCGATCGCGATACCGACTCAGTGTCGCGATACCAAAGTGGTGTCGCGATACCAAAGTGGGTATCCAGCGATACGATACTTCAGGCGAGTGTCGCGATACAAGGGAATTTTGGTATCGCGATACCAAAACTCAACCGATCGCGATACTCAAGCCTAAAAGCAAGATTTTTTCAACTTTTTTTCACCCCCTTACTCTCCTCACTCTCCTCTTCCTTCCTAAACCTCTGTAACACACAAAAGGATAACAATGATATCAGTTTTTCCCCCCCGCGATACTGCGCAAACTTTTAATCACGTTTTTGATCATTTTTAAAGTGTTTTTGTCAGATAAATTGTGAGAATATTTACCTTGGTACTGTCTTGCTTGCAATGTGAGCTCAAAACCTAGCTTTAAAAGCCTGAATGCCACGATACCAATCCCACGATACTGGTCGCTGCTCGCAAACGATACCAGAATACTGTGAAGTGTCAAATGAGCCAAATTTTTTGGTTTTTATAGTTTTTTTTTACTGAACTTAAAATTTTGGAATTTTTGGGAGATTTTCTGGGAATTTTTGCCTACTCCTACTCCTCTTCTCCTCACTTTTCCTCTCCTTCTAACCTAACCCTAACTCCTTCTTCTCTTCCCTCCTCCTACACTTAAACCTAAAACTTATCACACACACCTCAAAGATGAGAAGTGACAAGTGCTGAAATGGTATACTACTCGTCAAAGGACAAATTTGCTTCTACAAGTACGATTCGATCACACTCGCTCTATAACTATCACGAAGACACCTTGGTGGAGTGACTCCCCGGCAACGGCGCCAAAAACGTGTGTACTTGAGCCACAATGACTCAAGGACTTGTACCAATGAGACTATACCTCAATTGCCATACAAGTGCATATAGTGGAGTTCTTTTCACACATTTAATTATCAATCCTAAGGAGTGACTTACCAAGTGTATGAAGACATGTGCACACGTGATAGAAAATGAAGTGGTTTAACTATCCACACAAGAGGAAAGACTAATACTACCCACACCTACTGAAATACTGGAAGTGTTGCTGCAAGCCTCTTTTCAGCAGTTTTGGTTTTTTGAGGTTTTCTCCCAGCCCAGAACTCCGAACATAGGCAATAGGGTACTCGTTTCGAAGCTCTCGACGAGACGAATCCAACGGTGG
Organism: Ceratopteris richardii; assembly: GCA_020310875.1. Taxonomy (NCBI): domain Eukaryota; kingdom Viridiplantae; phylum Streptophyta; class Polypodiopsida; order Polypodiales; family Pteridaceae; genus Ceratopteris; species Ceratopteris richardii. The sequence goes on from CM035406.1 coordinate 121,108,006, forward strand.
TGGTTTCACTCAATTCTGACCACCCTGCTTCAAGTTATGGCAGAAACAGTGAATTACGGGAGTCACAAACACCCGCGTTTTTGCTTCTCCTAGCTTACGCACGCACTACAGCAGCTCAAATAAAGGGGGAAGGGGTAGACAACAGTCCTACACTTGCATTTCAAGCATCACACACACATACATGAGCAAAACGAAGATCAAAATCAGCAAGGAAGAGGCAAACTCGAATTTTCAGAAGTGCTCCTTCTTCACAATGACCAGAAGTTTTTTACAATGAGTCACTTTTGACTTATATACTAGTGCCCTAAGTTTGGTCCTTTCACACAAGAGACCGGCACTTTATTCTCTAAAAGACTAATTTCCTACTATTGTACATGGGTAAATCACTAATCTTCTGGGAGATGCATCTAGAGGACTCCTCTAGTGCATTTACAACGGAAATTATATACAAAAGTGGTTATGATACAAAAGTTGTGTATCCAAATCGGAAAAATTTTGGGGCCCGTCTTTTTTCTCTGCTTTCTGTGCTCTTTAGCTCTGCAACAATGGAGGTGGAGAAAATGGAGAACTTGAACTAAAAAGAATTATTTTTTACCTTCCAACATTGCTACTCTACATCTTACCATCACACGCTCATCCTCAAAGCTCTCTCCTCGACAATGGCACCAAATTTGGTGTCACTCTATCACAATGGTAAGTACCAACGTGAGGAGATTCACCTCATAAATGGCAATCCACGGAGATGTGAGGACTGGTATGAGGACCGTGAGCAAGTGAAGACAGAAGTGTGTGAGTGAAAGCACACAAGCATGCACACACATACACACACAAATGCACACAAGGTAAGAGCAAAGAGTGGAACAATGGAAGATCTTTGATTATAGAATAACTCTCTTAAAAAGCTGAAATATGCCACAAGCTAACCTCAAAAATGAGCTCTCTAGCTCATTTTATAGTTTTTTGAGTAATTTTGGCCATGTCCAGACCTAGTGTCTGGCCTAGTTAAAAATTAGGTTTCAGGTCTTATTTGGGGGCTCAAACAGAGTCAAAAAATTATGAAAATTGGTACATGGGTAGTTCTAACACTCTTCAAGCTGAAGGACTCCTCACCTCAAAAAAAATAGAGTTGCAAAAAATGTGAAATGGTATTTACACTGGTTTTTAGTGATGAAAATCACTATTTTTATAGGGATTTCTTTTGAAAATTTGATATGTGCTTCTTGGAGCTCCCTACATGCCTTCTATTCTTGTATGTCCACTTCTTTGGCACGGCCCTCACCTTGTGCTTGACCTTGAGTGTCAACACCATGTGAGGCTTCCTTGGAGTGTGCATGAATTGACTTAGCACACTTACCCCATAGCAAATATCTACTCTAGTTAGAGTGGCATAGTTTAAGCTTCCAACTATGCTTTCATAGCTAGTTACATCCTCAATGATTTCTCCTTCATGAGCATTTAGGTTCAGATTTACCTCCATGGGTGTACCTATAACCTTGTATTTTCCATCTTGAACTTGGTGAGCATATCTCCAATGTCCTTTCTTTGAGTGAGAAACATACCTTTCTCTGTATATACCACTTCCAAACCTAGGAATTATGTGAGTAAACCAAGATCACTAATTTTGAATTCTTCCTTCATTTGAGCTTTGGCTTTCCTAATTCCATGTGCATCATGATCTGTAATGATTATATCATCCATATATACACAAAGGTATATGACCTCTCAATGGTTAATCTTGATGCAGAGGGAAGGATCTACCTTGCTTGCCATAAAACCTTTATCCTGCAAGTGATAAGTCTATGATTCCAAGCTACTCCTCAATTCTGGCTTCTTCTTGACTTCTTCATATGTAGATGGTTCTTCAGAGTTTGAGTCTTGTGCTATGTATATTGAATGTTTAGTGAAAGAAGTGTCATAACCATACCTTTCTAGCTTCCTTTTCTCTCTAGTAGACCTTCTTATAGCTTGTTGAGATGATTCTGCCACATCTCTCTATTCCTACACTTTGGCTTTACCTTTGGAGTTCCAAGAATTGAGTTCCCTTCTTGGATTCTTCTAATCATCATTAGAATCACTTGATGCTTCAAGTGTAAGTTCACTCTTCTTTCATAGTGTTGGAAAGTCTTCCTCTAGGTCATAGGTACCAATTCCCAAGTTTGATTTTCTTGCAAAGCTTTTATTTCTTCTTCCATGGCACTCCTCAATTCTGGCTTCTTCTTGGCTTCTTCATATGTAGATGGTTCTTCAGAGTTTGAGTCATTTGCTATGTATATTGAATGTTTAGTGACAAAATAAGTGTCATAACCATACCTTTCTAGCTTCCTTTTCTCTCTAGTAGACCTTCTTATAGCTTGTTGAGATGATTCTACCACATCTCTCTATTCCTACACTTTGGCTTTACCTTTGGAGTTCCAAGAATTGAGTTCCCTTCTTGGATTCTTCTAATCATCATTAGAATCACTTGATGCTTCAAGTGTAAGTTCACTCTTCTTTCATAGTGTTAGAAAGTCTTCCTCTAGGTCATAGGTACCAATTCCCAAGTCTGATTTTCTTGCAAAGCTTTTATTTCTTCTTCCATGGCACTCTTCAATTCTGGCTTCTTCATATGTAGATGGTTCTTAAGAGTTTGAGTCTTGTGCTATGTATATTGAATGTTTAGTGACAAAAGAAGTGTCATAACCATACCTTTCTAGCTTCCTTTTCTCTCTAGTAGACCTTCTTATAGCTTGTTGAGATGAATCTGCCACATCTCTCTATTCCTACACTTTGGCTTTACCTTTGGAGTTCCAAGAATTGAGTTCCCTTCTTGGATTCTTCTAATCATCATTAGAATCACTTGATGCTTCAAGTGTAAGTTCACTCTTCTTTCATAGTGTTGGAAAGTCTTCCTCTAGGTCATAAGGAAATTTGATTTTCCTACAATCATCTTCAAACTAAGGCTTGTTTTCATCAAAGACAACATCTCTAGTTACTATGAAACCTTTATTGCTTGGATTTTATAGCCTATAACCTTTTTGGTTAAGGTCATAACCAATAAAAATGCTTTTCTCTGTCTTTGGGTTTAATTTGCCTCTGATTTGTGAAGGCATGTGTGCATATGCTATGCACCAAAAATCTTGCAATGATCAAGGATAGGACTTCTTCCATTCCATGCTTCATATGGTGACATTCCATCCAATGCTTTTGATGGGAGTCTATGGATCAGATACATGGTTGTGGATACAACCTCTCCCCACAAGTAGTTGGGAAACTCCTTCTCATTTAGCATTGACCTTGCAGCCTCCACTATGGCTCTATTTCTTCTCTCTGCCACTCCATTTTGCTCTAGAGTATACTGGTTGTAATCTCTCTTTTGATTCCTCTCTCTTGGAGATAAGAATCAACGTCATGGGAGTAATATTCTCCCCCTCCATCTGACCTTAGTCTCTTCAAAATTTTACCTGTTTGATTTTGTACAAGGGCTATGTATTTCTTGAAACATGAAAACACTTCATCTTTATGATTCATAAAATATAGTATTGTCCATCTGCTACAATCATCAATGAATGAAAAACAATACTTGGATCCAGAGATTGAAGGCTTCTTGCTTAGTCCCCATACATCTATATGGACTAGCTCCAATTGGTCTCCATGAATGTATCCCTTCTTTGTGAATTGTTGTCTATGAGACTTGCCAAATTGACAAGCACCACATTTGTATATCATATGCTATTTGGATATCTTTGGTAGACCAAGCACACTCTGATCCCTACAGATTTTCTTCAGAGCCCTTTCACCTATATGAGCTTACCTCTTGTGCCAAATTTCCAACTTTGATAGGGTTTGACTATCGTAATTGAACAATGTAATTTTTTAGTATCTCAGAGATCAAATGTAAATAGTCTACCAAACTTTTCTCCTCTTGCTATCCTCTTGAATCCATGATGTGGATCTTCAACCACTCCATTCTTAGTGAATATGACCTACAATCTTTTTTCAACAATTTGTCCTACACTTATGAGGTTTTTGGTGATGGTTGGCACATACAATACCTTTCTTATTAGGTTCATATTACCATCTCAAGTCTTCACATGGCCTATCTTTTCCATTGGATGCCTTGTGCCATCTCCTTTTTGGACTTCATGCTTATTCCTTGGATCTTCCAAGTCTAAGAGTAGAGCTACATTCCCTAGTACATGATTTGAGAAACCTGAGACTATATAAAATACATGTTCATATGCTTTACCTTGCTTCATGGTCGTGGTCATGTTCATTAGAAGTAATGAATCCTCTTGAGTTTGGTCATTTGCATAGTTGTTGTAGTCTCTCCTTCCTCTGTATCCACCTTGGTAGTTGTTCTTATTGTATGGGTTATTGTTGTAACCATTGTTGTTGTTGAATCTACCTCTTGAGCTTCCATAGCCTCCTCTATTGTAACCTCTTCCTCTTTTGTTTCTAGGATTCCTAAACAATTCTTAGTAATGCGATTAGTTAAGCCACATATGGCACATGATGAGGATCTTTGAGTTCTCCCCGTGTCTTGTCTTCCTCCTTTGCCTCTTCCTCTTGAGCCTCTACCTCTTCCTGCAAAGCTTGCTTGAGAGGTACTACCTTCATCATCGGATTCTTTTACCTTTGCCTTTGCTATCTTTTTGTTTGTTCTTATCTGTATAGAGAGTAGAGGATTGATACCTTTTGAGTTGTCTCCATTCTTCATATGCTTTCCTCATGTGTGAACAATTGTCCCATGAGGGTGTTGAAATCAGGAACCTACATGTCCATGTAGAGGTCCATGGTTGTGGTGAAGGCTTTCCATTTTTCATCTAACTTTATTCCATTGATCACTTGCCTTACGATCGACTCTTCATCAATGATTTCTCCAATGCTTCCAAGCTAATCTACTATTTCATTTCGGTGACAAAATTAGTCATATTTTGCTTGGGCATCTTCTTGAGTGTGGTGAACTCCACCCATAGTTGATTCTTCCTTGACTTGGTACTTGATGAGAAGAATGCTTCAAGAGCATTCCAAGTCTCTTGTGAAGTCTTGCAACTCCTGATGTGTGGAAGTAAAAAATCAGAGATTGATTTAAGAACATATGACCTTGCTAGAGCATCCTTTGAGCACCATGTGGTTAACCTCTCTTGTTCTTCTTGAGTTTTTTGTCATTTGCTTCTGAGGATTGGCATCATCTCATCTGGAGATATGTAACCATAGAGGTTTCTTCCTTGAAGATAAGCTTCCATTCTAAGTGACCTAGCTTAGTAGTTACCTCAATCCAATTTGTTTATGGATGAAGGAAATCCATCTCCCATGTTGATTTTTTTTGCTCTAATACCACTACTGTGAGGAGATGGATAGATAGGTTCCATAGATGAGTTGGTGCTACACAAACCCTGCTCTACACCTTCTGAGTTAACTCCAAGGATGCTTAATATACCTCTTTAGCTTCACAACGATGTATTTAGAGCCACTAAGTCCTTTTGAACAACATTCTCAAATGTCTACATCAAAATAGATAACTTGCATATAGTAGAAATGTGAAGAACTTTCTATTTTGGGACTAGAAGGTCTCAGTATTATGCTTGGAGCTCACAACCTAGTATGAATTTTTGCACACATCTAATTGGAGTGTATAGCTAACTAAATTAAGTTATTTCATTAGTTTATCTATACCATACACTGAAAAATGAATCTAACAAGATAGGGGGGGTCATCCCAACTTTTTAGGATCTAGAAGGTGTGCAAACATAGTCACCTTCTATGCTTCATACCTCGAGCTCCTCTAAACCAAACTTGATGAAAATTGATATGCAAGTAGAAAACACGTCAGTATAACTAGCCCAAGTCAAAGTATAGCAAATGTATGAGGACATGCAGAGAAATCGATTCCACAAAATCACTGTAATAATGAAGATGTAGCAAAGAATAGTAGACAGAGATGTTTTGAAGAAATGTACCAAAATGTATATGATGATGAACATATGATACAAGAGAAGTGTAATGGACTACACATAGGTAGTGTGAGCTCAATGTGTGCTCATCAAAGTAGCTCAATGCCTCTCAGAATGGCTCTCTAATATTGCAATTAAGAATATGTGCATGTATACACATGTGAAGAGTTTGAATTTGAATTTTCCCTCACCTAAAAGTGATCCTACACTTTAGGGATGATTTGAATTGATTCTCTCTACCACATGATTAATGGGTTTAGCTCCCTAACTTCACATGATTCCACCTTCTTTTGACATTTATCTTTATGCAAGTTGAATACAAGCAAATTGACAAGCAGGTGTTCATATGTGGTTTTCTCTTGTGAAGATCTAAATGAATGTGAAGTCCCAAGGTTTTGGCAATGTACTTAGGCTTGCTAAATGTACAAAAACTTATGAATGTCATTGGCTTGGTAGTAGAGCTTAATGGAAGTATGACTAATATCACCCCTGTACAGGTAGCCACTAGAGCACAAGACCTACAGAAGACCCTAGACATAGAGCATGAAAAGAAGTGAGAGACTAGTGAATCAAAGAGCACAAGCAAGAAGAGAATGAGATCTTGGAAGGATAGCTAAGAGAGAATGAAAAGACAATGGGCCAAAAAATTGAGTAAATTAGAAGAAATACTCAGAGAAACATAAAAAAAATACTTGAGATTGACTCTCAAATGCACTCTCAAACTCCTCCATTTATCCTACCACAAGATAGAGCAGGATCTAAGGATTAGGAGGTATGAAAAACTTTTGCATGGGTGAGGTGGAATTTTCCATCTCAATTTAGGATGTCCCTATCACCCTAAAGTTGCTAGTATGCCACAATGAAGAACTCACTAAGTCTCTCGTCTAGTGTCAAGATTGGATCTATGATCATGCACTCAACTTAAACCTAAGAAGTTTGATTATTCATGTTTGGATACACAAACAATCTCACAGTAGAATTACAGAATTGCATGGTCATTAATCTAGGCCCCACACTAGCTCCTAGCTCTTAGAAGACTAATCTTAGAGAAAAAGATTGTGTATGTGTCCGAAGCTCTGTGATGTAGACAAATTCAATCATCGAAGAATAAGATCTAGAGCAGGTGGATCTCCCTTCTATTCCAAAGATTATTATGGTGGTTTTAGCTCAATCAAAGAGGCAAACCAAGCAACACAAGAAGGTTGGTCCATTGAGTAGACCTATAGAATCTTTGAGAACTATGATCTTTGGCATGAAGCAAATCTGGGTACAAAAGGGGGAACTACTGATTGTTCCCATGCAATCAAAATCCCTACTAGAGAAGCGTATGAAAAAGCCAAGGAATCGAGCTACATACATGAGGAATGACATTTCGAAGGATACTCAATATTTTGGAAACCAAAGCAATCGACAAAGATTGACCACAATCATACACAAATTTGGGTGTCTAAGACTTGCTTACGAGCTAAGATCTTTACACATGAGCTCTTAGGTTCTAGTAAGTTACAGTCCATCCCAATCGCCCAAAAACATACATCCAAAGTTCTTGTACTGAGTGATCACATAAAGTTTTTCCTAGCAAAACTTGGAAATAGGTACCTAAAAAGTCCCATAGTCAAGTTAAGTCATCATCAAGGGCCATGCATAAACCTAAACGCCAATCTGATAATCCCATAAGGGTGTCCTAATGAGTTAAGCATTATAAATTACCACGTGAACCAACCATGTAATATACTTGTACTCTATTAGAAGCTTGTTAAGCTAATGTGTTTCACGAGTATGCATCTAGGCTCTGCACTAACTCACATTCCCACTGCATCACACACTCATCACTCACAAAATCAATAAACTCCACACACAGTGATCAAGGGAGACATGTTTGTACTATAAAGGGAACAAGACCTCATCACATTTCTTAGAAAATACTAATATGTTATTCTTATTCTAGCAGATTGATAAAGAGCATCACTAGTATTAGTAATCCATGGTAAAGGCAGGACCTAGTTTCCAACCCATTGACATTCATAACATCCCCATTTTGGAATCTTCCATTGAAAGGCCAACAAAAATCAGGCATTTGAGAGTCATTCCAATTCAAGATCCCCTAGGTGGTAAAAGAATTATGGGTAAACACTCATTCACATTGTTTCAATGAGTTAGCCAGACCTCTTAGAGATTCTACACACATCTAGGAGTTTGTGTGAATTCAACAATGTTTGCGATAGATACCAATTCTTCACCTCTGAATTCCAATATTGCTAAAACACATTGGAGCTACAAGCCATTTGGAAAAGAGCTAGTTTGGTAGACTATTTCAATTAATCCCAAGCTAGACTTCATGCAGTGCTACTATTTGATTTGCACTTTACAATCAAGCATAGTAAAATAAGTCTCGAGTACCTTTGTGATCCCTTTCCTATTATGTAACAATGAGATGAGGAAGTTCAAGCTCACCTTGAACTTAGTACAAGAAGCTCTCAATATACAAGCTATGCATATTCCCTTAGATAAGGAGGCTCTAGTACCAGAAAACATGAAGACAATGAATATAACAAAGCTAAAGGATACAATAACCATGGCCTTAAATATTTAAGTTCCCCTTAGGATGTGCATGTAGCACTTCGCTTTTCCTAGACATGATTGTTTTACTCAACCCCACAAGTGGATACGATTTAGTTTATACTTGGCAAAGACCAAGTTGACCATCGAACTTCATATCTAGATCATTGAACAGTTTCATGGAGCAAGTAATTGATGGTTCTACAAGCCTATATTGAATGGGTGTTGCACCATTACACGTATTATGTACAAGTGTCTATCCTATGATGTATTGATCCAAAGATCCCTGACTTGGTCCAAGATTCAATTATTCAAAATTTGGAAAGCCTCCATGCACCAACTAAAAAGGATGAGAGGAACCCTTCCATGTTCATAGCCATGAGGTTCAGTTCTAACTCCAAACATTTCACCGATAGGGTGAAAGACTTTTGCAATCCTTCACGATCTACCTTCCCTAACGCAGCATAGATGGAGCATCCACTACCCAAACTATGGTCCCACCTTTGCCCCCTGTGTTTGAGCTCTAAGTACCTGTCGGATTAGAGGAATTAGGTACTTTTGACTCTGAGTAGCTTCGTCACAACATTGCTTTTATAGATGTGGATCAAAAACAGAAGTTGAAACAGAACATCAGAGAGCTAAGGAAGAAGAGAAACCTACTCATAGACAAGAACAAAAGTGATAAGATCATGATGAAGATGAAGAAGAAGAGGAAGGACCACCTGCCTACACATCACTCATAGGACTACTACAAATGATGGAGAGTGTTCAGGCGAGAGGCTGACTTTCAGTGTGCCGAAGTCACATACTCATGGAATAGCTCCTTGAAGAAGAAGAAATCGACCAACAATTCATCGAATCATCATGAACATTTGTCACTCTAGCACAATGGCAAGTACCAACGTGAGGAGCTTCACCTCATAAATGTCAATCCGCGGAGATGTGAGGACCGGTATGAAGACCAAGAGCAAGTGAAGTGCACAAGTGCGTGAGTGAAAGCACACAAGCATGCACACACAAACACACACGCGCACAAGGTAAGAGCAAAGAGTGGAACAATGGAAGGACTTCGATTACGAGAGAAATCTCTTACAAAGCTCAAATCTACAACAAGCTAACCCTAAAAATGAGCTCTCCAGCCCTTTTTATAGTTTTTTGAGTGGTTTTGGCCCTGTCCAGACCTAGTGTCCGGCCTAGTTAAAAATTAGGTTCCAGGACTTATTTGGGGGCTCAAACGGAGTCTAAAAATTATGAAAATTGGTAAGATGATACTTCTAATACTCCTCAAGCTCAAGGACTCCTTGGCTTGAACAAAATGGAGTCGAAAACCCAGAAAATGGTATCTACAATGGTTTTTGGTGAAGAAAATCACTATTTTTATAGGGAATTCTTCTGAAAAATTTGGCATGTGCTTCTTGGAGCTCCCTACATGCTCCTTCTTCTTGTGTGTCCGCTTCATTGATGCGCTTCCATGCTTGTGTGTGACCTTGACTTTCAACAACATTGGCAGAGACTTATTGTATCATAGAAGCAATTGATCAAATGTCATAAAGACCTCAAGTCAAGTATCATGCACGACATATCCACAAATGGTCCAAGAAGAACATCTAGATACCAATCACCATAGCAGCAACAAGAGCTCATAGAGGCACTATCTTTAAACCAAATTGGTGCCAACACTTACTCGAGACTTATCTAGATATGATGTGCATGTGATCACATGCTCCATTGCATATTCTGTATAACATGTGCTATGGTCCAAATCCATGCTCATGGCCAATTGCTATCAAGGTCAAAAATAATTCAAAGTGTGTAGATTGGCACAATTTCCCATGTCTTGCACCACCAGAAGGACCACCCACAATGGCATATATGATATCCACAATTTCACACTCGAATCAACTACCTTCTAGCATTCTACAAATACATGTTTCAAGAGATGTTTCCAATAGGATTTTGACCATTTCGAGGTATTCATCTCTAAACTTACTCACATGATGTATTTATTTGCATTAGAATAAGTTATACATTCATAAAAAATATAGAATACCACATCCAAAGTCGTAGGTGCTATTGATTGGGAGAGATGAAAGGTAGATCTTGTCGTGGGCTTCACTCAAAAGAACATGAGTTAGACTCACATGTCCTACAGTACTACACAAATGAACCCCTCCAACAAAGGTCTATCAGGGATGCCAGATGCAAGAAACTAAGAATTATGACCACCATGTGCTAGAGAGATGACTCTCCTCCCAACCTTATGCATGTATATATAGCTGCTCGAATCAACAAGGACCACAAATGTAACTAGAGTCCACAAGTGCATGTGCAATCTCCTCCACTCCTTTAATATCTTCCACTAGAGTCTACTAGTGGTTGGAGTGATCTCGACCACTACTTTAGTACCTTCCACTAGAGTCCACTAGTGGGTGGTGTACTCGTCACTCAAGTTAAGTCTCACTGGACTCAAGTTAACTCATGTTAACCTGAGTTAGAAGGCTCTAGAGCTCTTTGGGCAAAATGCTCTCCCCATGCTCCCCATGGGGGTTGAACCCAAGGCCTCCTCCTTCACAACCTTGAGACTTGACCAGTAGGCTAAGTGGTTTACTTGTTTAAGCACATGAACTTAATCTTAAGTCTAGTCTCGAGATTTTTGGCCATACATGTAAGTGACCAAACGGTGTCCAATTTCAGATATGTCTGAACTGGTTGGACCCTTAGATCATAGACTTACTTTATTACATTGTCTCCCCCTTGGCAAAGATTTTCTTCCTTGAAAATAAAGCTATATATAATAACCATAGGCAACCCCCGAGCCTCACGTTCTTAAACCAGAAGAACATTGTCATCTTCTAAAACTAGAAGAACATGTCTCATCTTTATGGTGGGATCCTCACCCAAATGATTCAAAACACTATCTAGCTTTGCACTTTGATAAACTGTTCAAAGTACAAAGTAGTGAATAAATGATAAAGGTGGATCTAAAAACATACCTACCCACTTCATGTCGTGAGGAAGGAGATAAGGAAGAGAGCTCACACACACACACTCTCACAATCAAAGAGGATCACACACACACATTGTGGTCAGGAAGAATGATCTTCTTCTTCTTCTATTACATAAAAGGAATGTACAAGAATGACCTAAAAAAAAGAATACAACGAGCACAATATATAAAGACTAATACATAAGGAAAACCCTAATGTCCAAGAATGAGTGAGCTGGCAAGAAAAAAATGTGCCATCACTCTCAATAGATAAATCTAATAAAGCTCAATGAGGTGTCCCTGAGATATACCGGCGTGACCACTATACATGTCAGAGAAATGAAAACGTGATACTTGTTATCCTTGATCATCACATGTTGAGCTTGATTTCTCAACACTCCCCCTCAAGCTCAATGTCATGTCCTCTAATCCAAGCATCTTTCAAAACTTCTTCAGCTTCTCTACTCTAAGTGCTTTAGTGAAAATATCAGCAACCTACTCATTTGTTCTCACATAAACAAGATCAATATCACCTGCTAATACCTTCTCTCTGATGAATTGATAATGTACCTCAATATACTTTGTTCTAACATGAAAAATGGGGTTTCATGCTAACTATATACTGCTAAGATTATCACAATAGATGGTGATAGGCTTTTGCACTTCCACACCTAAATGTGCAAGTAGCATCTCCAGCCATGATGCCTCACATGCTGCCATCGCAGCACCTCCATACTCAGCCTCTGTACTCGACAAAGCAACAGTGGGTATACATGTTTCTGTATGTATAAACTCAATGCCCAAGAAATAGAGCAGCACACCAAGATCTTTCATGTCAAATTCTTGCATAAGAAGTTGCTTTACCTCTTTAATGCTTTCTTCATTAACACCACCTACAATCAATTCATCAACATAAATAGCCACAATCGTGATGCCATCATCATCCTTCCTTGCATATAGTGAATGATCTGCATCACACATAGAAAATCCAATGGTGTTCAAGTAATCATGAATCCTTGCATGCCATGCACGAGGAGCTTGCTTAAGCCCATACAAAGCCTTTTGCAACCTACAAACATACTCTCGTTGTTTTGAATCTTCATATCCTTGTGGATGGCCCATGTATACTTCTTCCTATAGCTCACCATGTAGAAAGGCATTCTTCACATCCATCTGATGTAAAGTCCACCCTTTTATTGTAGCTAATGCAACAAGTGTTCTGACAATACACATTTTAGCTATAGGGCTGAATGTTTCCTCATAATCAATTCCGTATGTTTGTGCATATCCTTTTGCTATCGATCGTGCTTTGTACCTGTTTATGCTACCATCAGCATTGTGCTTTACCTTTAAACCCACTTGCAGTCTATGGGTTTCTTTCCTTGTGGCAATGGGACCAGCTTCCATGTATCATTTCCATAAAGTGCAGCCTTCTCCTCATCCATGGTTTTTCCCAATCTACATTTCCGATTCCATCTTCAAAACAAGAAGGTTCGGCATCTTGTATTACCTTGGTCATGTATGCACAATGATGAGCCATATAACTATCATATGTCAATCGTTGCACTGAATTCCACATCCTCCCATATCTTCTTGATCTTGGGTCACTTCTCCTTGTGTCATCTGCATGTGCCTTTCTTACTCTTGGAGTCTTCACAGAGGCCAATCCAAGCTCCTCATCAAGGCTCTTTTCTTAACTTCTTCAATCTCCATCAATGTCTTCAAAACTTGCAGATGTTTTACTACCAATAGAAAGCTTTTCTTTACCTTTCTTCGATGTAGTTGATGAATTTGCTGGACTAAAATTTCCATACAATCTTCCACTTCATGGATTTGAGTTGGGACTATTGCTTGGTGATGCATCTGGTCCACTCAAAACTTGAGATTCTGCACTTGATTTTTTGGCATTCTCTATCATTTGATTCAAGATTAAGTCCATCTTTGGCATCTGCATAGAAGCTTCACATTTCATCAAACACAACATCTCTGCTCACCTTCACTTGTTATGTGAGTAGGTTATAACATCTATATCCCTTTTGCTCAAGAGATTATCCAATGGAGACACATTTTTCTACTTTTAGATCAAGCTTTGTCCTCAACTCATCTGGAACATGTACATATGCAATATAGCCAAAAACTTTCATATGTGATAAGTTTGGCTTTTTACCTGTGAACTTCTCTTCAGGTGTAACCTGATGTACAACAACAGTTGGGGTTCTGTTCATGATGCATACAATCATATGCATAGCTTCTGCCCAATAACAATGAGGCATATTCTTCTCATCCATCAAGGCCCATTCTATTTCTGCAATATGTCTATTTTTGCATTCAGCAATGCCATTCTATTGTGGTGTGTACTTGCATGAAAACTGACAACAAATTCCATGACTTTTTAGAAAGTTGCTTAACTCATTTGACATGTATTTACCTCCTCCATCAGATCTTAATGTCTGAATATACTTCCCTGTCTGCTTTTCCACCATAGCTTTAAAATTTTGGAAGTGATTGAACACCTTACTCTTCTCTTTCATGAAATATACCCACACTTTTTGTGTATGTTCATCAATGAAAGTAACATAAAACCTGCAACCACCCATAGATGTGGTCTTTGCAGGACCCCAAACATCTGTATGTACTATTTCTAGCACATTCTCACTAACATGCTTGTCATGCAGAAACAATGGTCTTGACTATTTACCAAATTGACATGCTACACATACCTTTTGCATCTCTGTAACCTTGAAATTTGGTAGTCCATGGACAATCTTCTTTGACTGCATCAATTTCACCCTTTGCAAGTTTGCATGTCTAATCTGTTTGTGCCACATCTCTATATCTGCAATAACTCCTGTACCTTTTGCAAACATGGCTGCATTCATTTTAGGAATTTTCATGTTTAAGCTGAACATCCTACCCACGTTTTTTCCTTTGACAATCAATCGTCCATCCTATTTGTACTCTTCTACATATAACCCATCAGCATTGAACCTAACTTGTAATCCTTGGTCAACCATTTATCCAATAGAAACCAATTTCTTTGTTATATTTGGAACATGCTAAGATTTTTTAACTTTCCATCCTCCATAGATAGTGCTATGTTTCATGTATGCTCGATAGGGTGTGATGTGTCATCACCTGTTTCAACATATCCACGAACTGGCAATTTTTGCAAACTACTAAACCATTCTGCATGACTGATCATGTGATTTGAAGCACCTGAATCAACATACCAGACATTACCATTCGATTTTGAAACATCAACAGGCATTGTATTCATCATGTGATGTTGGACCAAGAACAACTTCTCAGAAACATCTGCACTTATGAATGCATAGTTGTTTTGTTGCCTTCTATTATTTTGATTCTTTAGCCTGCAATCACGTTCAAAGTATCCAGGTTTACCACAATTCCAACATCCTTTACTATCATTACCTGAAAATTTTCTTTGGAAATTTCTATGGCCTCTTTGGCTCCCCTTGCCTCAAAATTGTCCTCTACCTCATGCATGATTCTAATGTTGACTTTTGTCTTGATTATTATTTCCTCTTCCACTTTCGAGGCCTCTACCTCTTCCTCTACTAGAGTAGAATATCTTCGTAGAACTAGGTTTTCTTTGGGAGTTTGAGTCCTCACCATGAAATTTTTCTTCAATAATCAACATGGATACCAGATCAACGAAATTTGAAATATTTTCCCTGGTCTGTATAGAAGTTTTGAACTGCTTATATGTAGATCCTAGACCACAAAGGGACAATTCCACCTTATCATCATCATCTACATTCATGCCAATAGATGCAAGTGACTCACATATGCTTTTGATTTTTCAGGGTGTAGTCACTTATTGACATGCTCTTTTTCTCCAAAGTATGCGGCTCATTTTTTAGTTGCAATTTTTGTGCCTTTGTATTGGTCTCATACAAAGTGACTGAATTGTTCCAAGCCTCTTTCAGAGTCTTGGCATCTTGTATGTATCCAATCATGCTATCTTGTATCCTAACAGATCCAATACATTACCTTACGTGCTCCTTCATTCCATTCCTCATATGCTCTTAACTGGTCTCCAGTCTGATTCCTTTCTGGTAACTTTGAAGCATTTTCATTCTCTCCTTCAATGTACTTCCAATAGCCTTTTCCCATCAGGAAATTCATCATTCTAAATCTCCAAGCATGGAAGTTGTTCTTGTCCAGCTTATTGCTCATAAGCTGACTCATTCCATCTACGTTTGCCATTTTTGCTGCAATTCACAACACTGCAAAACACTACAAGCAGCACTTTTGCTTGAACACTGTCGCACTATGACATGACAATTTGATCTTAGAAAAACACAGTTTCTGTGTATCAACAGCACATGGAATCACTTCAAATTTTGGATTTGGAATTTATGAGTGTTGCCGAATAGGATGCAAGTCATAGTTTTGCAAATTGACCTAGTTTTTTTGTGGGCCGCACCTTGCGGGCTCAAAACAGAGGTTGAGATGGCTTCGAAACTTTGATCTGACAAAAATGAGTGACCCTAAAGGGATAATTCATGAAAATATTTTGAGGTCTTCTACCTTCACACCAATTTCATAGCAATCTAAGGTCGTTTGTGAATCGTGCTTTCTCCACACCTTCTTGCATACTCTTCCCAATCAACCTTCTCCACGATCTCCCAGCCCCACTGACTCTGATACCATGTCATGAGGAAGGAGATAAGGAAGAGAGCTCACACACACACATACTCACAATCAAAGAGGAGCACACACATAGATTGAGGCAAGGAAGAATGATCTTCTTCTTCTCCTTCTATTACATAAAAGGAATGTACAAGAATGATCTAAAAACAAGAATATAATGAGTGCAATAAATAAAGACCAATACATAAGGAAAAACCTAATGCCCGCAAATGAGTGAACTGGCAAAAAACAAATGTGCCATCACTTTTGGTAGATAAATCTAATAAAACAAAATGAGGTGTCCCTAACATATACTGGTGTGACCACTATACATGTCAAGAAATGAAAAAGTGATATGTGTTATCCTGGATCATCACATGTTGAGCTTGATATCTCAACACTTCATTGTTTCTCGATGTGCGATCTATGCACAAACGTATGAAATGGATCGATTCCAATTACTAGTTCATTTCTAGGCATGAATGGTGCATGGACTTAGTAACTAGGGTGGAATTCTTATCTTGATCAAGACTTTGAGAGCTCTTGATTCACTTGAATTTGATTTTGAAAACTTGAATTTTTATTGATCCAAACATCTAACTTGGATCTTTCTATAATTCTTTACTCCCATCCAACAGTTACTTGATTTTTTTCACCCGACTGGAGAACTACTGTGTCCTAATGGGCTTGAAAATCCTATGTAAACTGTAGGAGAAATTTTTCCATTTACTTTGGTTCAACCTTAATATATCTTGATCAAGTCAAATACAAAATGATCGTCCAGCTTAGGACACTTTTCTCAAAGACTTTAACTCAAAGTTCTTGGGAATTGTCAATCTTATGAGCAATTCCTAACTTCTTTATTCTAGAGTATACTAGACTCTAGAAAATCATTTATGCTACATAACTTGAAGCAAACTCAGATAAGTAAGTCAACTTAGACTTATCATGTTTTGAAGATTGAAAGATGTTCTTGTCCCGAACATCTATCTAGGATGTTTAATTTAGTTACCTGGTTCTAACCGGCTAACCCTTGACTTTTGTGAAAAGAACCAGAACCATATATGAGTCAAATCCAAAAGATTTGGCAAGTGGAAAGAAAGAACTAAAAGTCTATTCAACCAATTCAAACTTTGAAGAGACGTAAACTTGCTATGAGTCAAAGTCTAGATGACTCAAGACTTTAACTTTGCAAAGATCTATTTCAACAAGGTTTTGAAGCATTTTTACTATCTTTAAGAGAAATAAACTCGATTCTCAAAAAGATTTAGAGCGAATCTAAAACATCATCCAACCACAAGATACTAGTGTGGTATCCAACATTAGTGTATCGACCCACTGAGGTTCTATTGATGAATTTTTACTCAAAAAATGCTTCACTTGAGACTAAGTTCATGCCTATATTCAATCTTTATGACTGCTTACTAGGAATGCAATTCTTGAGCATTTCTTTGAGTCAAAGGATTGAATTTACTGAGTCACACTAGCAACTTGGTGCTTGACTTAGTCACTTTATTCCTTAGTTGTAAAATCATTTCAATGTCAAAGTTCTACTTCTTCATAAATTTATGAAATATTTCTAAATCAACAACACTTTATCTTGAAGTGTTTCATGATTCAAATAAGAACAAGTCTTTTCCTTATTTGAAAAAGAAAATCTTGGAAGTTATTTTTACTTTGTATCTTCATACATACTTGATCTTGAAGTATCTTGAGATCATTATATTATCCTCCTTGAATTTAAACTTCTCCTTCAAGTTTTAATTCCTTTGAGGATCAAATCTAACTTCAAGATCCACTCTAAGACTATAAGATAATTATCATCCCACGGTTTGATGTCCCATACCATCTTTCCTACATCTATCTGAGTATAAAATCTGGTATCCCATACCACCCTATTTTATTTTCACATTAATGTGTGAGTGATACTTATCTTAAAGTAAAAAACATATCTTGATAGAGTACCTTCTCTCTTCCATTCTTTAAAAGAATTTTGAAGTTTTAGGCATTACCTCTAACTTGATATTCTAGGTTTTCATTCCTTCACATGATTGTTTCACGATCTCGTGCTTTTATCTTGGAAACTTGAAACCTTTGATAGAATATCCATTCTTCTTTGCTAGGGTTTTCAAAAGGAAAACCAATTATTCTTCCAAGTTCTTGAATTTTTCCAATTCAAGTTTGATTGTTTATACTTGACCAATTTTGTAGTGAAAAGAGTTGTGTACTTCTTGTCTTTAGATTCCTTTCTAACTAAAGCTTTAAGTAGCTACCTCGAGGAGTTTTTAGGAATCTCTCTACTGCTTAAGTTTAAGCATCCGCTAATGCTTTTGGATTTCATTTTTAAGAAATCCCTTTAAGGATAGGTAAACTTTATGTTTTATCTTCCATAGACTTAATTACCATCATCACGGTTGCTGACTACATTCTTGGAATATTTACTCTATTCAGACTTGGAACAACTTTCTCTTTTCACACATTTCCATTGGATAAATGGAAATTGAGTGAAAATTTCCCAAAAGGAATTTGATTGCCAATACTTGGGCAAACTTCATAGTAGTTCCGATCGCAATTGTCTTGAATAAACCTTGCCAAGATTGATCAAGGCTTGTTGACCTTGCAACAAAATTAAAGACTTGTTCTTTATTTTAAGATCTCTTGAACTATCGAAAGCTTCTTTGCTTACCCATGTGATTCTAGAGATCTTTCCCCTACTCAAGTCCAAGCATGTACTAATACCTTTTAGATTCTAAAGCTAAGAATCTTTGATACACCTCCAGGTGATGTCAACCATTGGACTTTAACTACCACTTCTGGTAGTTTGGGGCTTCTGGGGAAGTACTTGTTGTCTTGAGTTTGAAGAATTTCATTGTCACTACTTTGGAGAATATTATTCTTCAAGGACTTGAGATTCATTCTACAAAATCAAATAACCTAAGAAAATAATTCATCTTGGAATCTTTTGCAATGTTGAAAGGATATCTAAAAGAAATTCTTAGACTTTCAAACAATATCCAGAAGCTTTACTCATTTAGTTGTGTTCATTTCCCGAGTATCAAACTAGAGGATAAATATCACCTTTAGGATATGGTTTCCCATTACACTATGAAAGTTTGACTTGAACTTTCATTTATGTGATACTGATTCTTGTTCTTGAGTTTGATACAAGATTTATCACTATTGACCAATCTTTAGATGTTACTAGAGTACTTTAAACATATTTTGACAATCAAAGTTATGTTTAAAGTCCAAGCATCTTTTGATGATTGATCAAATAATAATGCTACTATGAACACATAATTTTGAACTTTATAGCTTGTTTAGGAAAATTTCATGGATTGGAAATCCATATCTTGGAACTTTGTATTCTAAATGAAAAGTTCACATTTCAATTCATGTCTTTAGGAACTTATTTCATTTCCTAAAGATTGTTTGCTTTGATTTCCTTTTGAAGCTTCAATTAGCTTAAATGAAACAAATAATTCACTCTCTGATCTTCTAAAGGGAAGATTTCTTTCAAGTTTTCATGCTAAAAGGAAGAGTCCTCCAGTTGGGTGAAAAATCAAGTAAGTGTTGGATGGGAGTAAACCATTATACAATCATCCAAGTTAGATGTTTGGATCAATCAAACTTCAAGTTTTCCAAATCAAATTTAAGTGAATCAAGAGCTCTCAAAGTCTTGATTGAGATAAGAATCCCACCTTAGTTACTAAGTACATGCACCAGTCATGCTCCAAAATGGACTAGTGATTGGAATCCATCCATTTCATATGTTTGTGCCTAGATCACACATCAACAAACAGTGAAGTGGCTAGGTATGTTTTGAGATCCACCTTTATAATTCATTCACTACTTTGTACTTTGATGAGTTTATCAAAGTGCAAACCCAGATAGTGTTTTGAATCATTTGGGCGGGGATCCCACCACAGAGGTAAGACATGTTCTTCTAGTTTTAGAACATGACCATGTTCTTCTGGTTTAAGAACATGAGGCTTGGGGGTTGTCTACAATTATTATATATAGCTTTATTTTCAAGGACGAAGATCTTTCCCAAGGGGGGAAGAATGTAATAAACTAAATATATGATCTAAGGGTCCAACCGGTTCATATAGATCTAAAATCAGACACGGTTTGGTCACTCATGTGTATGGCCAAAGATCTCGAGACTAGACTTATGTATAACTTCATGTGTCTTCTTAAAGAAGTAAAACACTTAGCCTAGTGGTTAAGTCTCAAGGTTGTGAAGGAGGAGGCCTTGGGTTCAACCCCCATGGGGAGCATGGGGATAGTGTTTTGCACAAAGAGCTCTAGAGCCTTCTAACTATTGCAAGAAACTAAGAACTACAACCACCACATGCTAGAGCGATGACTCTCCTCCCAACCTTATGTCTGTATATATAGCTGCTCAAATCAATGAGGACCACTAGAGTCCACAAGTGCATGTGCAATCTTCTCCACTCCTTTAATATCTTCCACTAGAGTCTACTAATGGTTGGAGTGATCTCGACCACTACTTTAGTACCTTCCATTAGAGTCCACTAGTGGTTGGTGTACTCTCCACTCAAGTTAAGTCTCACTAGACTCAACTTAACTCATGTTAATTTGAGTAAGAAGGTCTAGAGCTCTTTGGGCAAAATGCTCTCCCCATGCTCCCCATGGGGGTTGAACCCAAGACCTCCTCCTTCACAACCTTGATACTTAACCACTAAGCTAAGTGCTTTACTTCTTTAAGAGAGCACATGAACTTATGCTTAAGTTTAGTCTCGAGATCTTTGGCCATACACATGAGTTACCAAATAGTGTCGGATTTCAGATCTGTCTAAACCAATCGGACCCTTAGATCATAGATCTACTTTATTACAATAGAAATGAAAGGGGAGGTGTTACCAGTCAAGGAGAACTCTGCAGACAAGAAAGCCTCAGACAAGGAGGACAACAAGAGAGGCATGGCTTGGGCACAAGACTGGGTAGACAGGGTAGTCAATGCAAATCCAGCAATGATATTGAAGTTAGCTTAGGAACCCAATTTTTAACTAGGTTAGAAACTAGGTCTTAACTAGTCCAAAACTAGTCAAAAACTATAAAAGGAGATAGAGATCTTATTTATGAAAGACTTTTAGGTGGATTCTAGATAAAACTTTGTACTAAGATCTCTTGAATGAAACATTCCATTGTTCTACTCTTTGTTCTTGCCTTGTGTGCACGTGTGTGTGCATGTTAGTATGCTTCTCACTCACTCACTTGTGCATTCCACTTGTTCAAGTTCTTCATAGCATCCTCACATCTCCATGGATTGACATTTATGAGGTAGATCTCCTCCACATTGGTACTCCCATTGTGCTATAGTGTCACCACTATAAGTTTTATTAAAGAACATATACAAAAGTGTCCAATGGCCATTTGGTCTTTCACATGGACACTAAGGATAAAAAAATGATCATCATTTAAATCTTTTGATGGTAAAATAAGTGATTCAAAAATGTTCAATAAGTTCCTATAAGGTTCTAGGATTGGATGCCAAAAAAGAGGTATCTTTTCTTGCAAGATATTGGAACTTAAATAAAATAAAATTTGAATAATTTAAATCCATTCAATAGATAGAATATTTAGCAATAAGGTATCTTGATGGCATGATAAGTATTGTTCCTCAATTAGTTTGAGTATTTGAAGGAATTGGTCAAGTAAGAGAAATAATTTGTTCCTATTTGCAAAGCTTTGGTGACCTATGAGGTTAGCATATTGACTATCTTGGGTATAAATCAAATCTGGTTCAAGATAGTTAGTAGTAATTCTCTTTGGAAGAACCTACTAATCTAAGTTGAACAAGGAACTTGGGTAAGTATCTAGAATAGTATTCTACCAAGTAAGTACAATTCCTAAGAATTTAAGTTTAGTTTTTGGCACAAGGAAGCCTTGAAGATCAAATATTTTCATGAAGAATTCAGTTGCAACAACAAGGAAATGTTCCAAGGGTCAATCTAGTACAAACTCAAGGATGATTAAGACAAAGGAAGTAAGAAATTCACTTTCCAAAATTAGGTTTAATAACTCTTAGAAAAATTGAACATTATGTTTCAATGAATATTGAGTGATTGATATCAGTCCATCCAAGTTGCCAAGGAATGAGAAGCTAGTATTTCTCCCCATTTTATTGAGCATGCTTTGGGAGGGACTTAGTAGACCCACTTTTCCTAATTTCATCCACCAAATAAAAAATATATACATTTGTATTTAAAAGGTATTATAAAAGGAGAAAGAAAATATGAAGATTCCTCTCCTTTCTATTGAAAGTGGGAGATAAATCTAGTTTTTGCCCCTTTTAAGATATAGGTAGAGCCCCTATTGTATACTCCTAAAATTTTTACATTTCTAATAAGGTACAAAGTGTATAGAAATGTAAGATGTAATGAAGCTTGAGGTTTGTGAAAGTGCCTAAGGGAAACAATTAAGCTAAGACCACCAAATAAGTCGACCCATTTCACTAGTCCATAGGTACAAGGCGTGCATGTACATTCAATTGGACTAAGCGAAAGTGATTTGGATAGGGATTTTGATTCCTTTCCTTTCAAATTGAGAAAGTTGGCAGCCCTTACCTGATTATAGGAAACAAATTTAAAATGAAAGATGACCATGTTCAAAGTATAGATCATGGTGCACGAGGGAATACCCCACATATTATACCCACACATTTTTTAGGGTGAAAATGTTAAAGGGGGGAAGAATGTTGTATAACTATGGGCCAAGCATGGTTTTTAAGGGTCTAAAGTCTCTTGGAGAACCCTTGAGTATAGACCTTGAACCCCTGAGTTATTTAATCAATTGAGCTCCCATTTGAAGGGTTTCCACCTTAGGCTTGATTTATTCTAAGGTGTGGGAACCTTAGGCTTTGGAGAAGCTACTCGTAGTGACACCTTGGGGTTTACATGAGAGGAGGAGGCATACTTGATTAAGTATCCATGTGATACCATGTGGTTGGACCTTAGGCAAGTGTACACATGAGGGACACTTGGAGGGACACTTGGAAGTGTCAAGGGACATGCACTCCCTTGTCCTAGAGGTATATATATGGGTTGATTTGGTTGGGTGGAGACATGCTCACTCATGCCATGGTGTTCTTGATACATAGTTTCTAGGCAATGTTGATTATACAATAGTATGTTTGTAGTAGACTCCCATGTTTTGTATTGTGATAGTAGTGCAACCAAAAAAATTACCTCGTAGTGTAGTTTCTTCACTTCAATCAAGTCCACCCATTCAAGGAATAATACCCCATGTCCAAACAACTCATTGTATCCTATCATGGGAGTTGGAAAGATCATTCTTGCTATTGATGGTAGTACTCTCACTTTCAAATGCCTTATATGTACCAAGGATCAAGGAAAAAATATCTTTTTCATCACTAGCCAAAATTAGCTTGGTTTTTTTGATGATAGGGTAGAGTTGATGATCTCTCCAATAGTGATATTATCATTGCTTCTGGAATTTTATGTCATGAGCTACATAAGCTCATAGATTATGCAAAATATCGTAATGATTCAACATGTGTAGTTCATTATTCTTATGCTATATCAGATGCAAATCTTTGGCATGTGCACTTCAGTCATTTGATTTTTGCTAGTTTGCTTCACTTGTAGAAATTTGAAATGGTATTCCCTTTTTCCAAACTGAGGCATCTTCTAAGAATATCTATGAGGGATGAATTTGGGTAAAATGTAGCAAGATGGCTCCATTATTGTTTGCACAAAAATCATAAGGTGTTCATAGTTATGCTTGTGGTCTCATGAAGAAACCTTCATATTCGAAATTATATATGATTCATGACATTAATTGATGAATTTTCTAGGGAGTCAGGGGTGTATCCATTGAAAGTAGATACTAAAGAGTTTATGTGCTTCAAAACATTATTGGTTATGGCTGAAAATCTATCATGTAAAATGGGCACTCTTCGCTTTGATGGAGGGAGAGCATGTCTTTTGAGTCCAATGCATTTATGGCTTATTGTGGGAGAAAACATCAGTGTATTATGCTACTTACACCTCAAGAAAATAGATTTTTTGAGAGGAAGAACATGTATCTCATGGAAATGGCAAGGTTTCTCTCGTGGAATTGGAAAGTGAGGCTTTACCAAATAGCTTCTAGTGTGGGGTTGTTATGTGTGTAGCATACATACTTTAGAGGTGTCCCACTAAAACATTGCAATTTGTCACTCCATATGAGGCTTGGCATGGTTGCAAGCCATATGTTGTTCATCTTTGTGTTTTTCATTGTTTGGCATATGCATTAGTGCTTAAAAACAGAGCCTACAAATTTGGATGATAACGCCAAGAAATGTATTTTCATTGGGTTACAATTTTGAAATCAAACGCTATTATCCATAGAATAAATGCATTTTGTTTAGTTGTGATGTTTTTTTGTGAAAGACGTAATTAAACCTTACTTTCATGTATCAAAGAGACATCAGTTAGCTCAAAGGATGGGTATGACACTTTGCTACTTCTTTTACAAGCGGAGAGTGGGATGTTGCTCTTAGTGAGGAAATTTCTCAGCCTTTATAGGCTTCAAATGATGATGGAGATCATTCTATTTATGATGAAGATTTTTTTTGATGCACTTACGGATGAGAGAGATGAAATTGAAGAGGAAAAAGATATATCTATATGGTTGTTGAAGACTTTGAGAGATAGCAAGTTAGATGCACCTTCGTGATATCATACTCCTTCATGCTCTCATAATGTTTCTTTTGCATCAGATTATTATGCAATGTCTCCCTCTAGTCTTTGTGATGAGAAGAGCATGGTTTTATTTTATGATGCATAAAATTAAGAAAAGTAGATGGTTGCTATGCAATCAAAGTATGATGCTATTATGAATAATGGTACTTGTTCTTTACCTAATTTTCCTCCTTGAAAAAATTCCATTGGCACTAGATGGGTATACAACTTCAAAGGTAAGAGATGGAAATATTGATAGGAAAAATATGATCTTATTGACAAAGGTTATGATCAAAAGAAGGGCATTGATTTTGATGAGACCCTTGGTCCCACATGCCAAATGACAATCATTGGTAGCATTTGTGTACTTATAGCTCATCATGATTGGAATGTACATTAGTTAGATATTTAAATTGCATTCTTTAATGGTGAATTACATGAATATGTCTATGTATTTTAGCCCCATGATTTTGTGCAAAAAAGCACGAAAGCAAAGTATGCAAGTTGAAAAAGGCATTGTATGGATTGAAGCAAGCATCATGTGATTGGTATGAAAAGATACATACCTACTTGCTTGGATTTGAGAATAGTCCAATAGAGAGCACCTTATATGTTTAGTGTGAGAATGTTGTTCTCCTAATCATCATTGCATATGTTGATGATATGTTGCTCCTTGGTTCTAACAAGAGGCATATTGCTAAATTTAAGGCTAACTTGCATGTCCCTTTTGAGATTTCAAATTTGGGGTGTTTGCATCATTATTTGGGTATTCAATTTATGTAAGTTGATGGGGGAATAGCATTGTGTTAAAAATAAAATTACAATGACACATTATTGTAGCACTTTGGCGTTGAAGGTTCCAAACCTATTGCCACACCCATAGAGATAGGTTTACAATCATAATGTTGGAGATGCATTTTTTCTTTATCAAAAAGCTATTGGATGGCTTTATTTACTTCTTCATAATTTATCTTAATTTCTAGTTTATTGTCTCTTATATGAGCAAGTTTATGCGTAGCAAAGGTTTCAATCATTGGTGGGTGGTTAAGTGCATCGTTTGCTACTTAATTGGTTTCTCAACTACTTGGATTGTTTTATCCCAATGGGGGTGGGGGTCATTCCCACCATATTTACATGCTTTTCTACCTTGAATTGGGTTGGCTCCTATGACATTGGTGTGTCCATAAGTGGTTCTTTCTTCATGCTTGGTAGCTCATGCATATCTTGCTTAAGCAACAAGTAGCCTACCATGGTAACTTCTAGTTGTGAGGTTGAGTACAGGGCAACTTTCCCAACTATTGTAAATTTTGAGTGGCTCAAATGGCTTTTGGAAATTTTGGATGTTGGTTTAGTAATAGTGAGAGTGCATTAGCAATTGTGAGGATCCATGTGTTGCATGCTCACACAAAGCACATTGAGATGTAGTATCATTATGTCAATCATAGACTCTCCTCGAGAGATCAATTTGGCTTATGTGCCAACACAAGATTATGTTATGGACCTTTTCACAAAGACTCTATCTAGGGAGAAGTTTGAACCTTTCCATAAATCTTTGGGCTTACCTCCTTTTGCATATTGATTTCATTCCACATAGCTTAGTGCTTCTCCAACCTCTTGTTCATCGCATCAGTACCGAGGGAGCATTTGTTGATATATTTGAGTAGTAACATGTGTGAACACATTTAGGACTTTTGGGGCACTTTTTCTCTCTTTAGGAGGAATTTCTCAAGCTTTTATATACTCTTTTAACCTTGATGGATTGTTAATCTTGTCTTCTACATTCATTGAGCAATACACTCAATGTTTTGTGCTCCGATCTTCTCCGTCTTCTTCCTCATGTTGTATGCATGCTTTTGTATCCCTCTAAATACAACACATACAGAAAAAAAATATGCATGAAAATACAATGCTTAAATATTTATTTAATAGGATATGGATGCATTTGTAGTAGAATATCATATATTATCCAATCCAAAGAAGACAAACTATCCTCCAATATAGATAACAAAATCCAATCATAGGAAAAGGAGTGAATGGCTCAACTAGCCTTTCATATCACGACCATCCAAGGGTGCCCATTCAATTGAGCAATATATGCTATAAACATTTAAGAAAGATGGCTCATACAGACTTTGTGTTGACTATAGGGGAACAAGAAACCTGTTAACAAAAATTATCCACTTCCACACATAGATAAATTGGCGAGTCAATTAAGTGGTGCGATAGTATTTGATAAACATGACTTAAGGTCTAGATATCATCAAATTAGAGTAAAGTCTCAAGACATATCCAAAACCACTTTTAGAACACAATATGGTCATTATGATTTCAAAGTTTCACCTTTTGGATCGACAAATGCTTTTGCCACATTTATGTGTTTGATCAATAGTGTGTTTCATGAATATCTCAATGAATTTTTTTTGTCTCTCTTGATAAATTTTTTATATATTCTATAGATGATGATGAACTGATGAGCATGCATTGCATCTTAGGAAAACTTCAGACAAACTCAGAGAGCATAAACTATATGGTAAGAGGAGTAAATATTATTTTGAAAGGAGGGAAGTGACTTATTTGAAGAGACTTGTTTCTAAGGAAGGGATTCACATAGATCCTGGTAAAGTTAAAACCATAGTTGATTGGTCTGCACCCGAATGTGTGAGAGATGTGAAAAGCTTCCTTGGTTGGCAACAATAATAGGTAATTATCAAGAATTGCAAATCCTCTTCCATAATTAACAAGGAAAAATAGAGACTTCACATGGAATGATGAGTGGGAAATGCATTTGAAGAATTAAAACAAAAAATTATTGAAATTTGTGTGCTAAAAATACCTGAATTGGGAAAGTCATTTATCGTTGCATGTGATGCTAGTGGAAATCGTTTCGGATATGTACTTTCACAAGAAGGAAGTGTAGTGGCTTATGAGTCAAGGAAACTAAGGAAACATGAATTAAATTACACCACACATGACTTGGAAATGCTTGCGATTGTTCATGCACTTAAACATTGGAGACACTTATTGCTTGGAGTAAAGTTTGAATTAGGAACCGATCATCAAAGCCTTAAATATATCTTTACTCAACCTTTAATTAACATACACAAAACCAATGAATCGAATTGCTAAGTGAATATGATTTTGATATCAAATATTTAGCAAGAAATGAAAACAAAATGGTTGATGCATTGAGTTACAAGCCTTTAAGCAATTCAACTTCTATTGTATCTTCTAATTTTGAAATTGAAAATAAAGTGAAAAAAGATTTGCATTATGCAGTAATCTTAAAATTTTTCAACGAAAATTCAGGTTTTATAATTGAGGAAAATTTTCATTTAAAAAATAATGATTTGTATTTTAATTCTCCTTTATGCATTTCTTCAAAATCTATTTTGAAAGAAAAGATCCTCCATGATTGTCATGATGCATCTTTCTCTACACATCATGGTTTTTCTAGGACTTATGCTAAAGTAAATGCTTCATATTATTTTTGGTGTCACATTAACTTTTCAATTCACAAAATCAAGTTAAGGTACCTACAACAGACCATTGAAAACATGGATTTGGAGCTAAATAAGGTAAAAAAGAACATTAGAGATGCACAAAAATATCAAAACCTATATCATGATCTCCGAAAGAGAGCCTTGGATTCTAGAAAAAATTATCTCATTTTTTTGAAAGTGAACCCTTGTAAACCAATTTTAATTTTAGGAAAAGATCATGGATTGTCTCCATGATATGGTCGTCCTTACAAAATCTCAAAGAAAGTTAGTACTATTCCATATTTACTTGATCTCCCTAACACCTTGAAAACTTATATAGTTTTCCATTTTGGATTACTTAAACAGTATGTTCCTAATGTTGATCACGTTTTGTAGGATAAATCTAAGTTGAATGAAGATACCACTTTTGAGTTATAACCAAAAGTTAGTAGATAGGAGAATTGGAAATCTTAAGAATTGTGAAATAGATTAGATTTTAGTTAAGTGTTTTGCATATCCAATTGAAGATTCAACAAGGGTTGGTCTAGATGTGTTTATGGAAATTGCCCTTCTTTCCAAATATGAGGATAGAGTTCTTCAAAGAGGGAGAGAATTGTAATATAGCATATTGATTTTCAAAAAAAAAGGGGATGATGTGTAGGTAATAATGACATTTCATGTTTAGGATATTATGATCATGTCTGCAAAATTTTATAGCAATAAGTTTTTACATTCTCTCTCTATAAAGTTGTGGAATGAAATTTGAATGTCAAATTTGAGTGTGAAGATGTAGGAATTAGAGAAAGTGTTGTATGAGGGAAAGGTAGAGAGCTCTTAGTAGAACACTTTATCTGATGGAAAATTTTTTGGTTCTTGTGTTTTATGTCTCATTTGATTGCGTGAAGGTAAGTTAATGAAGATATTTTTCATGTTTCTTATCTCTCTCTAGAATTTTTTATTTAAAAAAGAGATATTTGGAAGTAGACTTGGACCTATGGCGTCTCTAACACTATTATGCCAGTTGAACAGCTGAACATTCTTGTGTCTCATAAGCTTAAGCTAATTCCCCTTGTTTTTTAATTAGAGGGCTTTGAAAAGTACCATCTTCAAGTACTTAAAAGAAAAGTTAGAAGCCTTGATTCATCTTATTCATGATCATGGTTTTAGAGAATGCAAATTGGTATGTGTGTTATTTTAGGTGGTTAACATGTGTGTGAGTGTGTTGTAGGGATTACCTCTATTTTTGGTAGGTCTGATTCTCGAGGTGGAGATGAAAAGTAAATTAAATTAGAGGGCTTTGAAAAGTACCATCTTCAGGCACTTAAAAGAAAATTTAGAAGCCTTGATTCATCTTATTCATGATCATGGTTTTAGAGAATGCAAATTGATATGTGTTATTTTAGGTGATTAACATGTGTGTGAGTGTGTTGTAGGGATTACCTCTATTTTTGGCAAGTACGATTCTCGAGGTGGAGATGAAAAGTAAATGCATGGATGTTCTAGGAGTCTTTCATGAGACATGCAAAAAAACGATATCTTAATGCATGCAGATTCTAGGAGCGCCTTGTTGCAAAAAATTATGCTCAAGAAAGAGGCATTGCTTTTGATGAGACATTTGCACCTACATGCCGAATGACTATTCTTCGTAGCATCTGTGCACTTGCAACTCATTATGGTTGGAACATACATCCGTTGGAGATTAAAACTGCATCTCTAAATGGTGACTTGCATGAAGCAGTGTATGTTTTTCAGCCCCGTGGTTTTGTGCACAAAGGGAATGAAAACAAAGTGTGCAAGTTCAAAAAAGAATTCTATGGTTTGAAACAAGCTCCATGTGCTTGGTATGAAAAGATGTATGCCTACTTCATTGCACATGGTTTTGAGAATAGTCCAACTGAGGGCACCTTATATGCATTGTTCGCTATGTTGATGACATGCTACTCATCCGTCCTAATGAAAAGCATATTACTGATTTTAAGGCTGATTTGCATGCCTCATTTGAGATGTCATATTTGGGTCATTTGCATCATTACTTCCAAGAGATTTTGAAGGATTAAAGACTCAAACTTCTTAGGCTTGAGGGGAAATTATTGGTGCAATAAGCAAGCCTAAGATCTTTGCCTCAACCCATAGATTACTTTCATAATTTAGCTCACACAAATATGTTCATGTGAACATATGTTTGTAAAACTTCCAAGAGTAAAACTCATGTAATTTGTTCATTTGTAAAAGCTAAAAGTAGAAGAAGAATCTCGTAGATTGAGGGAGTTGAATTTCACGACCTTGCTAGTTGAGGAATCAAATTTAAATCATCCCTAAAGATCTAGGATCACTTTTAGGTGGATGACTCACCATATTCAAATTCAAACTCATGTTTAAATATACTATTTCTCAGTTGCGGGATATGAATCCTCTTCCTATGAGTTTGAAATGAATCCTTGAGCATACATTGTGC
This sequence comes from Ceratopteris richardii, assembly GCA_020310875.1. Classification (NCBI taxonomy): domain Eukaryota; kingdom Viridiplantae; phylum Streptophyta; class Polypodiopsida; order Polypodiales; family Pteridaceae; genus Ceratopteris; species Ceratopteris richardii. Next base: position 121,138,785 of record CM035406.1, read on the forward strand.
TCAAGTCATGTAGGCGTAGTCCTCCATAGTTCCCCTGTATCATATGTGCAATATCAATACATATTATGATTCATATATCTTAATTTCTTAATCTTTGTGTGTTGCTACAATACCTTGAGGTACACAATGAAATTGTCTGATCTATTTCTATGTGTGTGTGTATTCATTTTCAAAACTTTGACTTAGAGAAGTTAGGTAGGAATGTTTTGTATCTTGCTACAAAGTTTCAATATGGATCACTACGTTTCAAAGTATGAATGTTTGAAGCTTATTGTATCTACATTTCACCTTGTTCCTAAAAAGTCAGGGTGACCCTCGAGACTTGCTAAACTCATTTCTCACTACTTGTTCCAATTACGAGCATCAAAAAACTTTCTTTAATCATGTATACACTTCAATAAGATGTGTGCAAAAGCTCTCTAGTCAATTCATACTAGGTTCTGAGCTCTAAGCTTTTTACTTGAGACCTTCACTTCCCAAAATAGAAGGTTTCTTCAAATCTTAAGAGGTGCAAGTCAATTGTTTTGATACAATCATTGTGCAATGATGTTCCAAAAGACTTGTGACTCTTTATGCATATTTGGGAAGCTAAGGAATACACTAGTCATCCCTAAAGTTATATTGACTAGTGCAAAGCATATTTCTGCAAATGCCCACTCATCTCTGCATATATCACATCACCTCTTGACAACACATAGATAGACAAACAAAGAGACAGATAGACACACAAACATACGGACACAGACACACAGACGAATAGATAGACAAACAAAGTGACAAACAAACATAAAGACAAACACAGAGACACACATATAAATACATAGATAGGTAGGTAGATAGATAAATAGATATAGATATAGATATAGATATAGATATAGATATAGATATAGATATAGATAGATAGATAGGTAGATAGATAGATAGATAGATAGATAGATAGATAGATAGATAGATAAATAGATAGATAGACATACAAACAAACAAACAAATAGACAAATAGACAAACAGACTGACCAACTGATAGACTGACTGACTGACTGAATTACTAGTAAAGTGGTTGACTGACTGATTGATTGATTGATTGATTGATTGGTTGATTGATTGATATATACTTATATAGATAGATAGATAGATAGATAGATAGATAGATAGATAGATAGACAAATAGATAGAATTTGAAATGAAAGACTTGGGCTTAATGCATTATTACTTAGACCTTGAAGTATGGCAAAAACTAGGGAAGATTTTCATCTCTCAATAAAAGTATGGAATTTAAAGGTAATTAACATGCAAAATTTCAATGAGATTTTCACATCTATGGAGGTTCATACAAAATCATCTACTTTCTTTATCTTGAAGAAGAATTTTGCATTTGTATTCTCTTCATTTTGAAGACAAATTTCCATATGTATTCTATACTAGCAAAAGGCTACGCTTACTTCTTCAACCAACTCATTTAGTGCCATCCATCCAAGAATCCAACTTGTGCCATTGAAAGCAAAGTCTACCATGCTATCAGAATGCCAACATTTATCACTCCTTATTTGAAGTTTGGAACTAGAGTAAAAGATTTCAAAGATGCTAAAAGAGTTATTGTGAGAATGGGATTTGAACCCATGGCATTATGGATTGAGGGGCAACAAGCTTACCAAGAAGTCACATGCTTTAGATGTGTTCATTTTGTGCTCATCTTATGCTATTCTGTTTAGAAATATACTTTGGCATAGTAAAGATCCATGCTAAAGAGCTAAGAATGGGATCCAAATTCTTAGGAGCGTCAAATGCAACCATATGATCTATCTAAGTTATCATGTCTTTGGTACAGTAATATACTTTTTTTGATGCTTAATTGATAGTTTACCATGGAGTGACATATCATTCAAATGCAAATAGAAAATATTCATACTGCAAGACGGTATTGAGCCCATGTCCCTCCATTCAAAAGTATCAATGCTATCCATGCAACCAATGGACTCATTTTCAAATCTCTTTTTAATCTAATGAGGGTTCATGACACCCAACCTGAGTGGAGAGCTTTCTAAGATGCCCATGTACGGAGACAAAAGGAGACAACTAGTTCTTCTCTTATTCTCTCTAACTCTCTCTTGAAGAGATAGTAGTTCTTCTCTTATTCTCTCTAACTCTCTCTCGAAGAGATAGGTGTTTTATCCTTCTCTTCAATTATAATCTCTTGCATAAAAGTGGTCTATTACCCGTACACATGAAGAAAGAAACTCATGAGGAAATTCCCTTGAAGTGGATTCATCATCAATTACATGCAGAAGGGACTTGGGAGCATCACAAGCAAAGACATGAGCAGAAAGGAGTAGGATGGCTCTTCTCAAGGAAAAAGAAGGATGTAACACATAGAAGAGCTCAGTATTTAAAATTTATGTTGAGTTCCATATTTATTTGCCCAGTTTTCATTGTTTTTTCATAGACTCATCATTGAAGCGTAGATTTATATTTCAACTCACAATATTTTCAAACGAAAGCTTATTGAAGAGACCAATATCTAGTAAGAGGAAATCAAGTATCATGAGTACTTGTATGCATCTATAAGCAATCATTTCCACTTTTGAAAGGCTATTCTTTTTAGAAGAGTTTTGAGAGTTCATTCTTGAAGTTACAAAGTTTAAATAAGAGAAAGGCACTCAATGATGGTCTGGCTATATGCTTGATGGTTCATAACAAAGTTTTTGGATCAATATTAATGTGGGTATGGCTATACTTAAAGGTGATAAATTCTCAGCTTTAAGGCCAAATCTTTGAGTGACCTGACTTTGATTTAGGATTTGCTTTGGTCCAACTGAGGTTGGGTTGACTACAGAGAGGGAATCTTTCTTTTCTACATTCTATGAGGATCCTAGATTGGATATAGTCATTCTCAAGTCAAGTAAGAGGTCAATGAATACTAGTTAGACGTACACCATTGTACAAAAATCTAAGTCAAATGTTTGATCAATCATAGTACAACTATTTATCCGAGCCAAGTCAAGTGAATTTGAAGAGAAATCTCAAAGTCCATTGCTTTGTGCACAAGTGGTGCATAGAAATGGACCAAGTCATTTGAATGGAGATACTTTGAATCCACCTATTTCACATGTCAATGCTATGGATGCCTAGTTTGCACATAGTGAGACAATGAGTTAGATAAAGATTTTTAATCTATCCTTATCATTGATACCATACTTTGCACTAGATTCAATATGTCAAGTGCAAGGATGGATACTACTAAGAATGATTTGGGTAGGGAACAAACTATGCATGGATTCCCCTCTCTTTAGAAAAATTCGAAGAAACCCTTCCAACTAAAAAGGGAAACTAGAGAGATGATAACCATGCACCTCAATTGGACCATGAGATTGGGTAAAAACATATTATATAGTTATGCTTTGAAGCATATTTTCAAAGACATAAATATTCTTCAAGGGGAGAGGGGGGGAGGGGGGACATTATAAAGTAGCTTTGACAAGGTTCAAAGTTATGATAAGATTATGTTGTTCTAGAGTAATTAACAACTAATACACTTAGCTTAGTGGTAAAGTCTCAAGGATCGAAAGGATGAGGTCTTGGATTAAACCCCCATCAAGAGCATGGGGTGAGTCTTTTGCTCAAAGACTCTATTTTAGCTACTTAGATGCAACATTTGGTAGTTACATGAACCAAGAGCAATCGCATAACTTTGCAAAAGATTCTCAAATTGGTGGTATGCTTAAGCTCACTAGTTGCTAGTTTTTATGAGCACTTAAGAAAAAAAAAAGTATGAGCATAGCTCAAAGAATTGAGCAAACACCTATCTAATTAGGTGCTTTATTATCACTTGATTACAATTCACTCTTCCAATTTGCTTTACTTGATTCCATCCTTACCAAGTGTGTAAACATATTTTAATTCCTTATATATGACCTCTATTGAAGTTGCATCCAAACCAAAGTATGAATGCATGGCTATAGTACGAAAATCCATTGATGCTTCATTGCTCTTAGAGTGCAAATACTTCAAAAATATAGGTTAAGTATGATGTAGAAGTGGCATAATACTGTTACTTGCCTCGACAACACCACTTGAAGAATCTAATATAATAGACGCACACATCAAATGCAATGATAAATGATTGCACCTTTTTTGCCAAAATTGTCAATTAAAAAATCTACATTTTCATTATGAGCATTGGCATCTGAACATACAAATAGTCTTTTTAAAGCTTTATGAAAGCTTAGATATCTTGTAAAAATTAGTTTTTATTGTTATTGTTCATGCAAGTGTAAGGAACCATTTTTGAAAGCGTAATGCATTGTGTATTATTATGCTTTTAAAGTGGGAACTAATTTTCATCACCAATCGTGGAATAAATTTTTGACATCTTTATGCTCTTCCGCATGTTCATGTTTTTTCATGACTCTTATAACCTTTCCAATCCTACTTTCTCTTCATTTATCTTACTGTAGGAAAATTGTGAATTTCAATGCAAGAACTATTGGCAATCACTTACTTATTTGAGTTAGATTCATCATGAGGAAAGATACATTTGCAAGAAATGACCTAAAAATGAGAACACCAATATTGCAAAAGCTGTCAATGATAAATAAATTACCTTGCAATTTTAACCACATTGGGAAATATTTGTCACATGTAAAAGCTATGCAATGGGTAATTGTAGGTGCATGTAAAGGAGACATCTAAAATGTAACAAATACAATCCCAAGATGCAAGAATATTATGTTCAAGTAATATCATTAATATAGTTCTTAGAAAGTAGTATGCAATGAAACCGGTTTGATGATTCTAGATGCTAATGAAACAAACTTGATCAAACAAGATGCTTGTCTCCTCTGAATTGTTACCTTTAGTTCTTGTTTAGTTCTTAGAAAGTATTATGCAATGAAACCGGTTTGATGATTCTAGATGCTAATCAAACAAATTTGATCAAATTTCAAGTTTCTTGTTTAGTTTTTAGAAAGTAGTATGCAATGAAACCGGTTTGATGATTCTGGTTGCTAATGAAACAAATTTGATCAAACAAGATGCTCGTCTCCTTTGAATTGTTACCATCTATATGATATTGTTTGTGAAGACCAAATAATGTCCCTTATTACAACAAAAAGAAATGCTCTCTCTATTTCTCTATCTATCCATCTATAATTTTCTTCCCATCTCTTGTCCATGAATATGCCAAAATCAGGCACTAAAGATTTATCACTTGATGCATTTGGTTTATAGACTCTTACTTTTCATATGTACTTGTAGATATATATCTCATACTTCCATAAGGGACCTAGCCATTGAGGGAAGTCCCAAAATGCATGTGTTTTGTTTCTATTCAAGGCCATTTCTCTTATCAAAAAAGTTTAAAATAAGGTTCTCTATAAAATGACAAGGCTTCCTCTAAATTTATCTATTGTGTGAAAGTTTTTTGAAAGATGGAAGCTCATTTGAAGCAATTAGTACGCTCATGGTTCATGGTGAGTGGTAAAAGCATTGACCCCTAGATTGAAGGTCTAAGGTTCAATGCTCAAAGATCACTCTAAAGTTAGCCCTTGCAAGAGGGGACAAAGGGGATCCCTAGGGTATGCAAGCTGTTCTATATCAGATCTCAAGCCTTATGAAAGGGCAAGTCAAAAAGACAAAACTTGTTGAAGAGTAGGTCAAAGATTGGCATTTCATTTGAACCAATCATTCTTATTGATTCACTTCAATGCATTGCGTGGGTAATGAAAATACTAATTGGAAAGCTTTGTGCATTTTACTTCAACTTTTAGGAAATTAGACTTCGAAGCACTTTGCAAGTTTTACAAAATCAACAAAACCATAATGTGCATGACTCTTTGATTATGAAGTTGAATACCGCATTTCCAACCAAAGAAGGTTGTGTTTTTCTTCTTTTGGACAACTAAGTGCAAGACCTCTTTAAAATTGATTTTCCATTTTAACCAAGAACAATTCGTGCACCATTTTTTGTTGAGGTTACCATGGATTTCCAAATCTGTTTATACTCAATATGTCTTTTAGTTTGTTTCCATTGCTCTGCTTTAACTCATTTTGGTGTGGAGGCTTCCATCAATTCAAGAGACTAGATTCCAAAGCATCCCATGCACAAAACCTATTCCTTATGGGAGACTGGTCTTCATAGTCAAGACTAAGGCTTTGGTTACATTCTCTCCAACTTCAAGACCTCAATGTCAGTTGGCCTCCAACAAACAAGGAAATAGGAGGAAATCAAGATGCTGACCACCATTGGCTTACCAACCACATTCAATTGCATATCCTTCCATTATAGCAACTTGGCTTTGAAATTTGTAAAGGGCAAACTCCCATCTTTTATTCATGAATGCCTCAAACCCATAGGAATGCCTAAAAAAGGCCTAGATGTGAGCTCTTTGCAACTTTCAACTCTGATAGAGTACCCCAAGGGTAGGTGGGTAGGTAGGTAGGTAGGTAGATAGGTAGACATATGGGTGGATGGATAGATAGATAAATAGATAGATGGATAGATAGATAAATAGATAGATGGATAGATAGATAAATTGGTAGATAGATAGAAAGATAGACAGCCTTGATAGCACTTATCAAGCAATGAGCCACGAAAGCTCTCGTTTGAGAAGCCTACCACCACGCGCGGTCAATTTCATCAAGGACCAACGGAAGAGAGAAGACTAAAGGGTGGACATGAACCCACAAAGCCTTCTTACCCCTGACTAATGGAGGAAAAGGTGGTGATGATCAGAAAATGATCTGACAAGACAATAGATGTGCAAAAAGAGATGGTTGGGAGCCTAAAGTAATCGATGTAATGTGATTGATAGAATAGCACCATATTAGTATACGAAGATATGCTCTACAGTCATTGCAACATTTAACAAGAAGGAGAATGGAGTGCAAGCTTATGGTCCTGGTTCAAAAATGCGTGGATTTATCATTAATTTCTAAGGAACCAGCCTTAGTCAGGCATTTCCAACATAAAAACTATGTGGGCAGGAAGTAAAACCAAACTGGTTTGCAAGAGCCAAGGATTCTACTCAAGAAGGCTGAAAAGAGTTTCCCGCATGCATGCTTCATGGTGAAAGGAAGATAGTTTCTAATTCTCTTTATGGCAATAATTCTTTCCCTTTGTCAGTTGAGGTTATTCTAGGAGGACTCGATAGCATAGAGAGATGTACTTCAATATGTTCAATTTTTATAACCTTTCACGGGTTGGGACTAGAGTCCTACAGAGACCTAAATTCAACAGTGGATGGTTTTCAAAACATTTCACCTCAAAAGACTTGCAAAGGCTCTTAAAGAAAAGCTCCCCAAGCTTCTTCATAGACATGGCATTGACTAAACAATCCTTTCCAAGTCCCAAGATATTAGAATTTATCTTGTCCCTCTGCCATAGCCCATATTATGAACCAGCCAATCCCACTTCGACATCAAGCTTGGCCTAATTTGCTTAAACACTAAACACCTTAGAAGCCCAACAGGTTGGAAGCTCCATGCCTCATGTCCAGGTCTCACTAAAAACATGTTCAGATCTCAACTGTGGCATACATAAAGAGAAAGAAGCTGTAAAAGACTTTGACAAACCTACTCTAGGAGAACCTAAACTATTTGTGCATAGTTTGTCTGTATGCAGGTTCTGAAGTTGACATACACAAGTCAACCATAGACAGCTGAAGAACAAACAAAAGAGCTTGACAAGAGAAACCCTGACAAAGAGCAGTGATAATCCCTCCATGCCTAATCTAATAAAAGGATGATCATGCCAGAATCTGCCAGAGTAGTTTTGTCCCATCTACAACCTGAAATTCCATATTCAGCAGCCAGCTACTCTGTATTCAAACTGTTTGCAAACTGGTACTCAGAGCTAGTCTCTCTTACCATAGTTCAAGTGCCTGTCATGCACTGTTGTGCACTTAGCCCCTTTTGTCCTCTTGAAGGACGAAAATACTTCCTCCTCAAAGGCTTCTGGAAAGGTTATATTTTTACATCTTTTTATTAGTTTGAGATTCATCTCACCCAATGCAGAAAAAAACAAAAAAAAAACCAGTAACGGCAGCACAGTGACAAGAATAAGCATCGAGAGCCGATACTTCCATATGATTTGGGAATCCCTCAGATAACCATAAGCCCATTCTTGACACTGATCATTATAAGTGCAGCATTATTAAAAACATTTGCACACATAAGAACAAGATGATGAAGCAATAACTTCTCTACCACATCACATACTTAATTAGCCTTTCTAGAGACCTTTCCCACCTCTGTCAAAGAGGAAAGAGTGTTCTCTCTCAAAACAAAAGAGATGTCTTTAAAGCTCTATCCTTTCTTGCATTAATTTTTTTGCCTTGCAAGAAAAATACATGATAAAGATTTTGAAGCTAATCCCAAGAATGCCAACAGTCCATTAGATTACAAAAACCTATTATTTGCCTCCTCAATTGAGCTATCTTCTGTATTTTCTTTGTCATTTGTGTTATTTTTAATGTGGACCAGTTTTCCTTTGTCAACACAAATAGATTAAGTTGCCAGCAATGTTGGACTCCATTAATTGTCTTTGTCAATATAAAATTATTATTTTCCTAAGAGGACACCCTATGGTCTTAAATCATATGGAATGTGCCAGCCCTTTTAACCAATCTTAAAGCACTTACTGTTATCTTTCCATCATAAATGTCCTCGAACCAAAAACCTGTAGTTTACATCTCTATGTTTTAATGCCAGCTTCAGATGGAAGAAGAAGAAGATGATGATGATGATGATGATGATGATCATGACGATGATGATGATGATGATGATGATGATGGAAAGGGGCTCAAGCTCAACCATGCCATCATGATTTCCATTTGTGAACAACAAAAGAGAAGCAACAATGAATTACATTGAATGAGCTAAAGCTCAACAAAAAATCAAACAATCGTGAATTCGAAACTATCAAGAACCTTTGAACGTATCAGTAGCCCTTAGCAGGATCCTTGTCACCATCTCATAAAACTCAGGCTCGCTACTTCTAATTTTCTCCAGTGTCTTTGATTCATGTTCTTCAGCCTGAAACCCAAAGATGTCATAGCATACAGTTTGCATGCCAATCCAACATAATGAAGACATGAATACTGATGTCTAGTACAGAAATATGAAAATGAATCAGATATTTGGAGCTGCTTCTAGTTGGGATGAAATATATTAAATGGATTTTCAATGCTCATGGCATTAGGTAGAGGAAACATTATACCATATTCCTATGCTGCTGAATGCACCACAGACATCAAAAAATCCAGTGCAAACAAAAATAGCACATATATTTCTCAAATTTAGTCAACTAATCTGAAGATCTCAGATTGTATGGCATGCATTATGGATCAAACATTGCACTGGATTGGCCACCATTCCATATCAGCCCAACATTGATCCCAGGTGAAAAATTGAGGAGATTTAAAAAGAGAAGATAAAAATTACCTCCTTGAAAGTAAGGAGAATAAGATTGTCTGGTGAAGCAGGCTTAGTTGCATCCCACCTGCAAACATATGCAAAAATGTACGATTCAGCAACTGCATCACTATTGCACCTCTTTATATTTAAAATCAAAATCCCATTTTGACAGCTGTCTTACTCTTGCACAAATACACAATTCTACTCATGGCAACATGCAACACAACCCAAAATCCACATTTCCATTGCTCACCATAACATTTTACAAGACGTCGAATGGAAAAAATATGTTTCGCCTAACCGGCCTTCGGACTGCTGCATCATAATGCTCTTATAGGTGACTATTTCAAACTGAATGTTGTATTTGCACTGTTAACATATTTTAGAACACGCACAAATCCTATATAATGCTAGCTGATGACGATCCCTGTAATCCACATTTCCATTGCTCACCATAACATTTTACAAAACCTCGAATGGAAAAAATATGTTTCGCCTAACCGGCCTTAGGACTGCTGCATCATAATGCTCTTATAGGTGACTATTTCAAACTCAATGTTGTATTTGCACTGTTAACATATTTTAGAACACGCACAAATCCTATATAATGCTAGCTGATGACGATCCCTATAAGCATGTAAATAAAAGTATAATTCACTCAACCCCACCATTCACCTCCCTATCCAGCCTTATCAGTATATTATCTAAACATACATAGCATTGTAGCAACCATAGTTGTTCGGTACATGCGTTCTGTACATTAAGATACCGTAATACGCATGTACCTTAAAAAAAAATAGGGCTTCCCATCAGCAGTCCAAAATAGGGCTTCCCATAAGGCAGTCATATTTTCATAAGATACAATTCGCATGTAACAATCCATCTACAACATCAGATGTGTGATCATATGCTCATTGATGTATTATCATTTATGTATACATAATACATTAGAAAGTATATGCATTATATAAATTTACATGAATAATAATACAAATTAGAATCATACATGCCTCTAGTATCCAATTTAGTCTGGACTCTAGACTCTATCATCATTCACGTATGATTTGGGTGATGAGTCTTCACATAGAAACTCAAAAGAATGACAAGCATTGCAATGCATACTGCATACATCATAAAAACTTAAAAGAAAAATACTAACATTATAAACAGATAGTGTACACATCAAAAGAAGAACATCCATGATCCATGTGGCATGAATAATAATATCATGATAGTATGATGCATCATGATTCATATATAATTACAAATTACAATGTCAAAGTCTAGAATCTTAAATACAATGTCCTCAATAAATTATCATCACACTCAAATCTCATACTGATTCCTCACTAACAACTCCAAGATTGCCCTCATCATCAAAATGGGGCTCCCTTCCAAGTTCCCAGGACACAATGTAGCATCTCCTCATGTTGTTTCCACCTCCTCGTGCCATAGTACTCATGCATGCCCCATCTCCTTGTGCCATCATTCATCATACTCGTGCCAGCCCAATCTCCTCAACTTTGTACATACTACAACCATAGCCACTCTTCTCAACATGCCATTATGGAGATGTTCTGTAAAGTCATGACTCATAAGGAGTTCTCATCTCTTCTCCATAGCAATTAGCACTTGAAATACATGTCATGATTCATACGGAGTTCAAACCTTGTTCCATTCCTTGACTTGACCTGATTTTACAAGGTTCGAGGAAATTCCACTTGTTGGAGCCTGGCACAATGGTAAAACCTTCATGTATCCATCCTCTTCCCCTTACTTCATTGATAACCTAGTCCTCTCTATCCGAATCCAAACCTTCCACAACAACCTTCCCTATTCTACAAACCTCCAAATCACTTTCTTCCTTTACAACCACCCAATTTTGTAATTGGCGGGCTAGAATGAGAGAGTGATTGAGAGGTTTGTAGAATAGGGAAGAGCATTGTGCAAGGTTTGGATTAGGGAGGAGAGGAGGAAGCTATCTTGGAACACATGTGAGGGGAGGGACACATGAAGGTTATACTAACAAATGGAGAGGGGTGCGGTCCGAGGGCAAGGAGAGCTACAAAAGATGACAACTTATTCTGCAAAGCCGCAAACTCGAGAGGAAGTTGAAAACATGAGATGAAGTTGAAAACCCAAGCAATAAGAACAAGCACAAAAGGTTCAATAGGTAGAATTAAAACCTAAGCAAAAAAACTTTATGGATACGTGCGATATTAGAAGTACATACAGACATGTTCATAGGCATACGATTAGCAAGTACAATAGCCATTGTTTACATGTAGAACTTAAATAGTGCCCTTTTGAGTTCAAAACCCCAAGACTAATCAATATCCCTTATAATGCTAATGTGTGAGAGTCACCAAAGACCAAAGCCTAACGCATGTGAGAGCTCATGCTTTCAGCTATAGCTTGGTTAAGTTTTTATCGTACAAAAGTCATTAAGGTTATGTCGATTGACAAAATTGTCTTATATGAAGAAATTGTTCATGATAAGTTTGTTGGAAACAATGTCCAATTGAAGTCTTAAACCTAATTTCTAGCAAATCCTAAACATATAATGTAGATCACTTTATAGAAATGGAAATCGTCAAAAAGTCAAAGATAGCCAAAAATTATTATTGCATAATTGGAAGTGCTCATTAAGATCTATCTATCTCTATACAGCATGTCATCATCAGATACTTGAAACCCCTCTAAAAGTAAAACCCTAGTTTGCAACACGGAACGCAATTAGTCAACACACGCATGAAGGATAGTCAATCAATTCAATCTCATATTTTGAAGCTTAAAGACATTCGTGATCAACTTCTCAACCTTGGAATTGACATTTCTGATGAAGAGATGCTAACCACCCTGATCAATTCACTTCTATATACATCTCTCTCTCTCTCTCTCTCTCTCTCTCTCTCTCTCTCTCTCTCTCTCTCTCTCTCTCTCTCTCTCTCTCTCTCTCTCTCTCTCTCTCTCTCTCTCTCTCTCTCTCTCTCTCTCTCTCTCTCTCTCTCTCTCTCTCTCTCTCTCTCTCTCTCTCTCTCTCTCTCTCTCTCTCTCTCTCTCTCTCTCTCTCGCGCGCGCGCACAATCATCATATTGCGGATATGACCAGTTACCGTCGGGCCATTGATGACAAATGGGCCGAGATGCCAGATGGGCCGAGATGATCTCTGATCCCACTGCAGTCATTCGGATAGCCCTAACCCCACCCCCACCTATGTACCAATGCTATATCCATACACGAGCACTAGTTGGGAGTTGTGTGCTTCTAAGATGCATTCTCATACTTGTATCATTCTCTTGCATATAGAGATAGCACTCCATATACCCCCCCCCCCCTCTCATAGACTCTCCGCACACACGTTTATGGAGACTTTGGTTTCCTTTTTAACTAGTTCCACATTGGTTTTATTTTCAGCACATTGTCTTTCCATTTGATCGGAGACACAAACTATGTACATTGATTATGTCGCATAGGTCGAGTTCTGCCTTCTAATAGACGTTAAAAATCTTTCTCTCTTTCTTTCTTTCTTTCTTTCTTTCTTTCTTTCTCTCTCTCTCAACATGAATATCCAGAGGAAAGTGCATAAGAAAGATCAGATGTTGCACAAGTATTCAAGAACCTTCCAAAGTGGTTCTTTCAGACACCGTAGGGTAGTGGTATAAAAAACTTCACACGAAGGACAAGAAGTCAAACAAAGAAAAATCAAATAGACAAGGATTATTATGCATAACATTTCGAAATTAAAAAGAATTCTTGCACTTATTTTAGTTCAAAATGAAACTACAAGTGTCAAAGATGCATTACAAAGTCCCATTTGAAAGAAAGCAATGCAAGAGGGGATTGATTCTATTCCCAAGAATCAAACTTGGAAGCTTTGAGAGCTACCAAAAAGTAGAAAGTTATTGGTGTTAAGAGATCTTCAAGATCAAAAGAAAAGCAAATGGTACAATTGACAAGCGTAAAGCCTGCTCAGTAGTCAAAGGTTATGCATACTAAAATGACCATCGCTAAGGTAGTTCTTTCTCTTGTTGCATTTTTTGGTTGGAATGTATACCAGTTAGATATCAAGACAGCTTTTCTAAATGGTGATCTTCATGAAGATCTCTATGTTAAGCAAGTAAAAGGTAGTATGTAAGCTTATTTAAGCACTTTATGTTTTGAAGCAAGCACCAAGGACTTGGTATGAAAAGATACATCTATATCCTTTATCTATTGGTTTTGAAAACTCTAAAGCTTCTACAACCCTCTATGCTAAGGCACATATAATACCAAGTGTTGGAAAGATCTTGGATGTAACCATTTTTTAAGGGGAAGGATACAAAGAAACATCACACAGAGATGATCATGTACAATTTGTACATGAAACTCGAGGGATGCCTAGAGCATTTATATAGCTTTATTTCCGAAGACAAAAACCTTTTCCAAGGGGGGGAAGAATGAAATAAAGTAAGTCCATGATCCAAGGTTCCGATCGGTTCAGATGGATCTTAAATCGGACACGGTTTGGTCACTTGTGTGTATGGCCAAAGATCTAGAGGCAAGACTTAAGCCAAGGTTCATATAGTCTCTAAGACAAGGAATCCACCCAGCTTAATGGTTAAGTCTTAAGGAGGGCAAAGAGGAGGTCTTCAGTTCAAAACATGCAAGTAACAATGTTCTGTCCAAGAGCTACATGAGTCAAAGCATTGTGGACCGTTCTTTTGGAGATAAGGTTCGTAAGGTTCATCGATAAAAATTATATACAAACATATAAATATAAAAATTGTATATTAATTTATTTATAATACACTTACCTTTGGAGACATGAAAACATCAGAGGACCTACACATGAATATAATACGTGTACATTTAAGTTTTTGAAAATCCATATGCACAATTTTAAGAATAGCAACCTAAACCTTAACAGGCAAGAATTTTAAGAACATTACGCAAACTGAATGGAAAGAACTGGAAGAACCTTATGTGAGATTCCATTCACGAACCAAATCTACCCTGCAACCCATAGTCTCAAGTACTAAGACTCTTAGGAATCGAGCTCACAACCTTCCATCTAGGAGTATGATGAGCTAACCACTTGCCCAAAAAGCCATAGTTGAAGATTACTTCCTAATCCTCTCTCTTAAGGTGTGATTCATCCACCTTCTATAAGGATTATGTGACATTCTTTCCCCCTTAGATTGAGCATAGTCCTCAATGCCCACTTCTGGACCCTCTCTATAACTTTGTAGACCCCTTCCCAAGGTTGAGCGCCTCCATTAACCCCAAATTCCAATGCACGAACCTATTTTGGACCTATCCAACCCTCTCTTGGTACCCAAATGCCCATGCACCTTCATCTGTGGCTAGTTTTAGAATCATCCATGGTTAAAAACATTTCGACAATTCATCTTCATAATCATGCATATACCCTAAACTATGCATCATGCAACCGAATCAAATAAGAGAAAACAAGAAATGAAGAGTGAAGGAGTCTTCCCTAAGAATTGTGATCCAATGATCCGACGACTCTTTGATGTTGCAAGAGACACTTTGCATCGAGCCTTCCATCTCTTGTAGTCCTTGATGCCTTGAGATGTACTTACATCTTCTTCACCTCTCCTCCTTTCTTACAAAGCAAATATAATGTTTCCCCTCAACATTGAGGCATAATAATAAATGTTTACAAGAGCACAAACATCTAATATAAATGTCCCTAAGGCGCCTACATGTGCTAAGTATACATACACCAAATTGCCTAAGGCACATTGTGTGCTACATATACAAAATTACAAGATTGAGTAGATTTTCTCTACTTCTATAAGCTCAAGAGATGGTTGTTGAGAACAAGTTCTTGACGCAAACCTGCTAGATCTCCTCGGTTTCCAATTATCTTCATATTATTGGAAAGCTTATGAGAAGAGCTTTCCAACAAGTTAAGAATCATCAAAATCGAACAGTCGGGCGAAAAGTAACACGCGTCCCTCGTGGCTACTTTGGATGCTTCCCAAAGTGAACTTGGAGACAGATTCTCCAGTTTGAATCTATATACTTGTAGAAAATACTCAAAGCAACACATATAAACAAAAATCATCAAATTTGGACATCATATGATACCTTTTCAAAGGATCCAAAAATGCCCTCTTGCATGATATGAAGAGCTATGTCCATGATTTTACTTCTTGCGGAACAATCATTTCATCAAACGTAGCTCCGCCTTCTTGGATAAACAATCACACTCTCGTTCTAGGTTCGATTCTCAGCGCACACTTGGGTGTTAAGCTTGTATTCCTTTTGTCAACATGGAATAAAAAACGATTTCTTTTGTCCAAGCTGAAGTCTTCGACTACTTGGATCTTCTCTGCCAAAGTCGGCCTGATCATCTTCAAATTCTGATGGCCATCTCCATGATTATAGGTCTCCATTTTGAATCTATTTTCTCAAATATTGAGAACACTACTTGGAAGCCACATGGATGTAGCATGGCGGCTACTTCGATCCAATGAAGCATTATCATGACCACACGAAGAGATTAGTCACTTTTTCCTCCCAACCATATGCCTCTATATAAAGCTCTCCAAGGCACTAACTATTATGGAAGGTGGATACTAACCATCCAAGTGTCGACCATGTAACTACCTGTTCCAAGTGTAGAGTTAACTGAGTGGATGCTTCTAGAAAGCTCTAGAGCTCTTGGGCAGTCTCCCATGACTCTTACAGGACTTGAACCCAAGACCTCTTCCTTCTCATCCATATGACTTAACCACTAGGCCAAGCACCTTTACTTGCGTAGAAAGCATAAGCACATTTGCTTAAGTGCACTCTCGAGACTTCTACCCTATACTTGAATCACCAAATGATGTCCGATCTCAGATCCGTCTGAACATGTCATAAACTTACTTTATAACACCCACACTTCTTCCAATCTTGGTTAAATCACCAAGCTGTGCAGGCACCCAGAGAATCTACCTCTTCCAATCCTTCCATTACTTGGCACATGAGCATAGGTGGTCATCACAAACACAATATAAATAGTCTAACATGCATCACCATTACTGCTTCATGGGAGCAGGGTCTGCCTGTAAATCTGTTCTCTTGTGTGTGTGGGCGTGTGTGAGAGAGAGAGACTGGGAGACTGAGTTATAGAGAGAGAGAGAGAGAAAGAGAGATGTGTATGTTGTACATGCACACATAAGTACAGAAATTTTGATTTACATAACCATTGACAACATACTAACATACTAGAAACCTTTACTACCATTAACCACATATGCCAATAACCATGATAAATTAGCATTCTCAGATTTTGAAGAAACAAACCCCTGAGTGGCTCTACCTGGTCAGTCTCAAATTACTGACATGCCTCCACATTCCTTTGGATGCAACCCTTGTCTTTTGTTGACGAGCACTTTGTGCATGCCAAAGTTCTCGAACAACAAATGCAACCTCTTCCAGATCCACCTGAATTTGCATATATGAATCGTGAAATTTGCCAATCAGATCAATTGATTTGCAAGCACATAATGCACACTTGCATGAGTAAGCATTGATAAATCATAACCCCAATTCACATGAACACAACCACCTGCATGTGCATGTGTGTCTGCATCTGTGCATACACAAGTTCAAAAACATAACGCAGAGAACAGAACAATTCATATCATCTTACCTCAACCCCTCTAGCAGAACCAAATTGAAGTTCCTCTTGTTCAATAAGTCTTTGATGAAACATGTTGTAGACATCAGAATCAAATTGTACTACTGGTTCATAATTAACCTCAAATCCTGCAATTTCTGTCACTACATATGATGCCATGACCTGACCAAATATAGCAGGAATGGTTCCCATAACAGGTATGATTCGTACACGAAAACCAGGGATTACCTGATCAGCAACATGAGAAGAGAGTCAGGCCCATGAGGAGTCAATTAAGAACCATAATCCAATAAAGTCTTTTACTATCAGTCCCAATCCCAACATCTGCACACATCACAGGCAAAATACCATAATTTGATTATATATTATCTCAATTGGAAGAAGAATCCAGATCCGCAATGCTTAGGATATTTCAGCCAATAAAGTTCTTGTGCTTATTCATGCAGGAACCATGCATGGTACCACAAATCAAATAAATAACTTGAATATGCACGTGGATTGTCAGAAAAAGGATTCAAACCCCTCAATGGCCAAATACTCCATTAATCACAATCGCAATAAGAATCCAGATTCTCAATGCTCATACATTTCAGCCAGCTAAGTCTTTACCCTCATCCATGAATGGCACCAGGAATAAATTATGGAAACAATTAAAGCATCCACCCTGATTATCAGCAATTCAGGATCCCTCAATTGCTAAGCTATATACAATTCCCTGATTCTCTCCATGCCTAAAAGATTCTCTTAGAAATATACTTCAACACAATTAAAAAAATGTCATATCTTAGCTTCCATATGCCCACATCACCATTCATGAATAAAACGAGTGAGAAAATCGCTTTGAAATAAAGAGACAGAAATAATACCTACCTGGTAGTCTAATGGATTCGCATCACTCCCATCTGGAGCAGTGAAAGGAACCAATTTAACTTTGGGCTTTTCAGTTGAAAAGACCACTGGTATGCCAGATTCAATACCATGTTCTTTTCGTAGCCGGTGTCTTACCTGAAGATCGAGAAAGGAAAAAGCAAATCATGTTGAATACATTGTTTGAAAGGAAGAAAATGAGGGTAGCCTCCTTACTGAACGTGAAAGACGATCACTAGATGATTCACTCAGATCTGCTACTCTTATGCGAGTAGGGTCTGCCCGAGCTCCGGCACCAGTTGCAGAAATCAATTTCAAACCTCTCCTTACACCTGCTGCAAGAAGTGCCACCTATGCAAATACTTCTTGAGATAAACATGCCACATATGTATGATAAAATCTGATATGTATTACAAACCTTTGTATCAATGTTGTCTATGCAATCAAGTAAAAAGTCAGGTTGGCCACCCAGAATGTCCTCCTCACTTGAACTTTCATACATTTGCACACGAGCATCAACTTGACATTCTGGAAAGATGCGAAGTATATGATCACGTAAGCAAATGGCTTTTGGCACCCCTACATCAGCTCTTGTGGCAACTGCATGGCGATTCAAAGAGGACAATGAGACCTGACCATATCATTCCAGCTATGATTAGTGAAAAGAAACATTGAAAAGGACTTGAGAAATTTCCCTATGCCCTTCTAATTGCTAGCTCATAGATAAAAACAATAATCAAAATTAAAGGTATAAAAGGTTTAAAACCCATTGGGCTAACCTGATCAAAGTCCACAAGTCGAAGTCTTCCAACACCTGAACGAGCCAACATAACAGCTGCATGGCTTCCTACTCCACCAAGTCCAACAACAACAACAAAGGCATTGTGAACATGCATTTGAGAATCGACACCAAAAAACTGTATATTCCTGTAACACATAATCATGCTCTTGAGCAAAACTTTCCAATGGAAGAGATATTTTTCATAGATATCTGGCAAAGCATTATATCATAACTTTCTGAATAAAAGAGTTCAAGGATCCATCTTTCAAACGTTATCAAGTCAGAACCCTAGCAAGCAAATTTGAAGCAGCCAAAGATTGCTTGATTGTAATCGGGAGCTTGATTTACAATAGATACAACATCTACTGCTGTGAATATCCCATAAACATTTGATTGCCCTCAGATTATAAGAATGCATATGTTCAGCAGCATTTTCTGATTCCTGTCACCGTCAAGATTTTGGGTTTCTAATTCCTGCCTGCCTGCTTCTTCTGATCTCAGCACATTAACCACAGGAATAAGAAGCGGTGCAAGTTATGTCCAAATAATGGATCACTCGTTCAAAAAAATGAAAAAATGATTAAAATCGAATACACTCAAGTGAAAGCGCTCTACATTGATGACAAAAGTGCCAAAGAAGCTCTCTAGTAGATAGGCCTTTGAGAAAGAGAAAGTAGAAAGAGAATGAAAAATGTGCATAAGCTCAATAGAGGAGTTATACAAGAGATACCCCAACTCATGAGTGTGATCGGGGCCAAGTAACTTATATTCAAATGAGCCACCAAGTACCTTTTCACACCAAATGGTCAAAAGAATCAAGTGTTACAGATAACTGTTGATGAATGCTTGCATAACACATAAGTGGATCGAAAATACTAATAAATATACACACAGGAAATTGTAGAGAGCTGCACTTTATAAGAGTCAGGAATATAATTCAGGTACAAAAATAATAATAAACCATAAATTAATGGAACATCCTTTGAGCTCTTCTATAATCGATAGTGTAACAATGATTCGGGAATCGGAATTTAGAACACCAAAAAATTGCACCTCGATAACAAAGAAAAAAAATAGCCTTAGTAGGCTTCCCATAATAATATAGCCAACCATGTCAACAATAGAAATCCCGCGAACGAAGAGACCCCTTACCATGAGTTACACTTTGATTCGGTACCCTTCAAGTATTGCATAATGGACTTAAGAGCAGCTGAGTATGTCTTTCTTGGATTAGACATATATCTGCTTATAATATCAGCATAATATCTGGCCTAATCATAATCATGGCATACATAAGTGAGCCACAAGCAAAAGCATAGAAAATAATTCTCATGAAATTTGTTCTCCCTTTGTCAACTTGATTGTCCTTTTTGATTGATTTCATGTGGGTAGAGAGGCACACAAAGCGGTTTTGCTTCATCATGTTAATTGTTAAGGACTTGATGAATATAATATTTGTATGACAACTATGGCAATGGTTACTTCTTGTTTCTCCTGATACACATGCCAAGAATATGCTCAGCTCAACCGAAACCCTTATGGTTACACACCACTTGTCCATGTATGGTAATTCACCCACGCCCCTACATTCTTGGATTAAAAATATAGGGGATGGAAAGGAGACAAACCAATTGTGACATTTATCCTCTCTTTGACAAAACTTTACATACTTGTGAAGCCACATTAATGGCATCAAATGTGCTGCCCACTTGCAGCATACATTTGCCCTAGAACTTCATGATGTTCTTACCCTTAGTAGTGTCCTTAAACCATGTCAAGTCATGCATGCAATGCAACCTTTTTGTTCTAAGAGGTGAGAACCAAGCTTCGTACGTAGTTTTGCGTAAAGGGGCCTATGGAACTAACCAATGGTTGGTCTCACTCTGCCTTCATCAAGGACATGCCAAACTCCACGTGAGCTAGATCAAACTTTTTCATGGATCTCATAGTTTGGGTTGAAAACATCGACTAGACTCTAGAGTGCTCATCATTTCAATTTCCAAGCATTTCCTTCTTAGATCACAACTTGATATGAAGCATCTACCAAGAATGAGTGTTTATCCTGATTGATTGCAAGCTCCAAAGGAATGCAAGGAACAAAGCAATCCCTACTCCATTTAGAGTAAAAGGGTATCAAGCGGTTCAACTCCCCAAGCCTAGCCCAAACAAGGATACCAATAACCTTTCTTAAAGACAAACAAGGCCAAGGTTTTCAAGCAAGCAATCCCCCTAAGATGCTCGTCTCGATCCCTTGCAACCAAACCCATGTGAAGGAAACGAAAGGGGCCTTAATGCCAACATTGAGACAAAAGGGGTCACGAACAAAAGATTGTCTCTTAATTAGGCAAATCTAGATGAAGCTCATGGACTTCAAAGAAGATTCCTTCATCGTGAAGCGGCTAATCCCGAAAGTTGAATCACAAAACTTGAAGCCACAAAAGTCCCCCGACACATAGCACAAACCGATGCTAATTTCTCATAAAAGAATTGTCCACTCCATGAAGCATAGACAAACACAAAATTATGTTTTGAAAGAAGCCCCAACACGCTACAAAGACAAGCAATCAAGGAGCCTCAAATGCTCATATGCAAGTAATGAGAAGATGCCATGACATTTGAAGGAACACATGCCCAAACACTTGAAGGACTGGTGCCAAAATGGGTCTATTTCCAAATGCAAATGGGTCTCTTCACCCAAGTGCATATTCCCATAGGACCAGGTTTGTTGTATGAAAAAGTGCCCCTGCATGAGGAGCAAGTAGGCAAAAGAGGGTCTCGTGTCCTTCGAGATGTATACTTGATGATGCCTTGATGCACAGCCTAGTGTTCCAATTGAAAGAAAAGTTTTAGAAATATGATACGATTATGTAAAGGAGTTGCACAATGCTTAATTCACCATACCAAACCATCCGAATAGAAGAACAATGTCAAACATTTCATTAAATATGTAAAATGCCCCTTGTACCAAAGGGGCAAACTAGTCTATGGAGCAAAGCTTTGCATTGAAGCTCATTTTCTTGACAATGTAACCTTTATTTAAGAAGAACTATCTTTCCAAACATTGGAATGAATTGTCACTCCTCCCCATGACTCATGTCGATTCAATTAATGGCATCTTTGTTAGAAATGTGTGTTATTGAGGAAGCCTTCCACTAGGGACCCCACCTATAGGTAAAAAGATATCAATTTGTAAAGGTCAAACCATGGTCAAAGCGGATCAACAAAGGTCAAAATGGTCATTGATGTGCATATATTTTTATTGCAAAGCTCAAAAAGAGCTATCTAACTATATATAACATTTAGGTAAATGAAAGCAAAATTGTGGAGAAAACTCAAACCCCAATTTCTAGTCGAAGGTCAATATCAAGTCAAAATAGGTTACATGTGTCATGTTTTGATTGGACAAGATACAAAATACCTTATTTAACCAATACATCATGAAAAAATTTGAAAATTTTAAAACAAAGCCTAGCTCAAAGTTCGTGCCACGAATTTTGGAAAATGTTTTTTGGGGCTTTTTTATCGGCTTTTCGACTTGGAACAATACTATATAAAGATACGGTCATGCGCATACTATCCGCTCATCTCAAGGAGAAGAACCACTTAGGCTTGGTGGAAGATTTCTCTCATCCACTTGGAGACATGGAGTTGTGCTTTCTTCATCTTCAACAAGGTGTGCAGCAACCTTAGAGCTTATCTTTTATTGGAGGACGTTATCTAGCAGCCCTAATATTGGTACTTACCCAAATTTTAGTCAAACATGGTCAAAAGTTATTATTGACTAATTGGGTAGTACTCTTTGAGATCTTTCTAATGGTATATAACATTGCACCATCTGACATCAGAAAGTCAACGAAAAGTCAAACCCTAATTTCTTCTTTTCACATGCTTTTCAGCTCATGACTAATGGATGATCACGACTCCATTGATTAAAAGAAGATCAATCACACTGTTGAGCATAGGCGACTAGATTTTATGTTCAAAAGCAAATCGTAAGTCAAAAAAAGCTCACATGCATGTAAGGCGAAGAAATCCATGCATGCTTTATGCTTTTCATAGATTTTTGAGCTTCTTTTCGGTTTGCTTTTCAAGAAAATTTTTTGCATAGCTCAAGGCTATATAAGGAGGAGCTTGGCCTTGTTGGAGCATCAAGTCTTAAGCCATCACAAGCTCACAAGCTCTAAGGTTAAGAGCTAGGAAGAGACTTTCAAGAGTATTTGAAGATTTGGAGGAGGTTTGGGAGCCTACCCTTCTATCTTCTTCACACCTTGTGAGCATGTTGATTTGGTGAGCTTTGGCATCCAATTTAGGGTTTCTTTACATTTCGTTGTTGTACCACGTGTTTACCTAATACTTCATCGTGAGAAGTGACCATTGTTGTTGCTCTACATCTGAGAAGACCTAATTTCATATAAGGGTTTGTTGTATTCACAATTTTTAACGGTTCATTTACTTATTTTTGCACATACGCACTAGCATAATACCTTTTAGACAATCTCTCACTATATTTTGTACCTAGAACCTTTAGATTCAGCCTACATTCAGCTTTGCATCAGTACACACATTATATATTGCCCTTTTGCATTTAATTAGTGTGTAGTAGCATTAAGCTACTTCACTTTTATAATTGTCTTCTCTCTAATCTATTGTCATTTATGTCTCTTGATTAAGTCAAGGTGTGTTTGTGCTAACATTCAATTGTTGAAAAGATCTTGGATTTAACCTTTGAATAATATTTGGACCTACCACACTTCCAACATTTGGTATCCGAGCATAGTTTACATACACCCTTGTAATCAAGATGAGTGACTATAGAGATAGATTGGAACAAGAAGACAAGCTTGATGAAATGTCTCATTATCCAATGTGGAGTCTAACGATGATGAATTTGCTAGTTTCCAAAGACGTATGGAATATTGTCAATGGTAGGAGGTTGTTGAAGAAGAACAAGAAGAGGTCATCTAATCATTCAGAGTTAGAGAAATCATCAAGTTACTTCCTATAGAAGCGCAGTCAAGCTCGGGCTCTAGAGATGCACAAGCACTCTCGTTTATTGCTATGAGAGTCAAGAGACATTTCATTCCTCAAATCAGGTCATGTTGAACCTCTCATCAGGTTTGCTTCGTTGGAGTTTGAGAATCTCTATCACACAACAAACCCTGCTAGGAAAACTCATCTCCAAAGACAATTAACCAAGACAAGGATGAAAGTTGGTGAGTCACTTTAATCACACATTTTGAAACTTATGGATTTATGTGATCAACTTTTTAATATTGGAGCCACTATATCTGATGAAGAGATGATGAATGTGTTGAGAAACATGGCCAAAGATACTTACAAACTACAAGCAAGCTATGGAGGGATCAAAGTGTACAAGGAACTTCACATTGAAAATATAGAAAAGTGATGAGCTTGAATATGAAATGAGAACTTACAAGACAAGCATGGAGCATAAACCTCAAGGTGAAAGCATCATGGAAGTACTTGACAAAATGAGGAGAGGTGTGGAGTAGAGGGCGAAGTACATCCTATGTGAGCTAAATGGAACTTGCATGAGAGTGCATGGGAGCTTGTGGGGAGGCCCTTGCATGTGGGATAAAGTGGATGCATGTGAATGCACAAAGGTAGAGCATGGATATCTCGATATATATACATACATACATACATACATACATACATACATACATACATACATACATACATACATACATACATACATACATACATACATACATACATACATACATACATACATACATACATACATACATGCATGCATGCATCCATACATGCATGCATGCATACATGCATGCATGCATACATGCATGCATGCATGCATGCATGCATACATACTGTCATACATACATACATACACACACATACTACGAGAAGGCGGAGAGGGAGCGACCTGGGAGGTACCCCAGTTCACTTCTTTTATATGCCGATGACATTGTTTTGATTTCAGAGTCACATGAGGAGCTCCAATGCCACCTCGGAGCCTTGGATGATTTTTGCTCACATAGAGGATTGGTTTTGAGCCTTGGCAAGACCAAGGTCATGATCTTTCACACATCCAGTGCAGTGATCTTTCACACATCCAGTGCAGTGAGGAGTGCAGCAATCTTCACCATAGCAAGAGGGCACATCGAAGTGGTTACTTCATATGTCTACTTGGGAGTTACTTTCACCAGTCTACTGGGACCTTTCACCATGAGGTAAGCAGCTATTGACAGACTCACCCGAGGGTATGCAGCCCTAGCCATGCTAGAGCGGAGGTGTCACCAGGCACACTTCCAGGAACCCTACACGAAGGGGTGGCTTTTCGACACACTAGTCACCCCCACCTTTATGTATTCAGCGACAGTATGGGCACCAGGCTTGACGATCGATCAGTGGGCACAGATTGAGAGGCCCGAGGTATGTATGATCTCACGCTTGTTCCGTAGCAAGCATACCATACCACGTGACATCATCCGAGCGGAGCTCTCGACACCACCCATGGTCCTCGAGGCACTATTCCAAACAGTGAGTTTCATACAGAGGGT